>JAQFZG010004588.1:0-11544 GCA_034695465.1 Entomobrya nicoleti
ACAACCACTGTGTATTTCAAAAATCTCATGAAACCTAAAAATTTGGGCTGGACTTATAGAAAGTATACACACTGTATTAAACATACTTGTGGATATACGACTTCCTGTTTTTATGCTTCGTCTAAAGACCTAGTACACGATAAAATATTATGAAGTATATCTTAAAGCACACAAATGACAACATTAGAATATATATTATAGAACGGAGAACAAATATTAAAACCTAACACATGAAAAAAGGTTGTTGCCCGACTTTATTACTTTCGCCCGATGTTATTTTACCAATAATAATATGTATAAGCACTCATTGAGGATTAACGATGCTCGGGATGATGGTGACGATGAACATTCAGCCAACAGAAACTAAATTACTTTAATTCTTTGCCAAAAACCCCACAAACGTACACCAAAACTCCCCGAAAATTCGTCACAAAATTATGCACACGATTAATGTAGGTGTTACGCGATTAGTAACGAAAAATAACTACACGATTAGTAGTTTAATTAATTTTTAACAATTAATTTATTAAACAAACAAGCAAAATTTCAGTTTAAAGAAGGCTCTTGAGTTTAGATGATTTCATTAAAAATAATATCGAAAGGAAAAGGTAACGCGTAAAAATTATAGTAGCGTCTATTCATTGTATTTTATCAATTCTTAACATGAATAATCTAGAATTGAATCAGTGATGAATTGATTGATGCACTAGTACTTAAAACGAAAGACTACATTTAATGTCGCCATTTGAAAGCGACAAAAGTAGACCTCAACCGTTCAAAATATTTTTTAAACCTTTTAACATAAATCCCCCTTTCCACACAGCTCATCTTGTAAATTCTCACTACCAATTCCAACCCAAATAGTAAAAAGGAAAGACAATGGATCAACAAACACAACAGTACAACTGACCACAGTTCTTTTCTTTTGATGGAGTCCGCAATCCTTTCAGTTAGAGGTTCTAAAAACATTTCTTTGTTTTGATTTACTTCAGCATGAAACGCCAATTCATTCCATTTCGACATAAATCCACCTTCATGTATTCGCCCTACTGTTTGCATCATCCAATACTGGTTATTGGTTAAAATCAAAAAGAACCAGGGCTTAATATCAACTTCTTCTTGAACATATAGGCATTTATAACCAGCGTCAAAATCAGTTAAGTAGGTTGCTGAATGTAGGTAACTGTACCACAAGTTCCATCGCGTTTGTATTCGCCATCCTACTTTCTTCCTAATGTATTCGTTATACGTCCAATTTTCTTCATCAGGATATATTATTTTCTCGGATAAAATCTTATACCCTTCGCAAGAAATGTTTTTTTCTGTGGATGCTGTCAACTGGAAACCAGAAACTAAAAATTCACAAATTGTGTCATATGGTTTAAGTCTCTCTTCAACGATTGTTAGCCCAGTAATTTCTTTTTGATAAAAATCCCAAAATAGAAAACTTGACAGAGTTAACAAAGTGACGAGATAGCCCTTTCGTTGATCATTAATTCCAGAGCACGACAGCAAATAAAACGTATCCAGCAATTTTGAAAAGATATTATAAATCACGGATACAATATTAGTCCATTTGGTATTAAAAGTGTAAAACATTGTTACAGTAAACCAAGTTATGATCATCATTGTCCAAGATTCTATATCCATTGGCTTAATCCATGTGTCGTATCCTAAAAGCGAGGTTTTATTTCTTGCCTTGGAGTTCACACAATAATGGTAACTGTAACCGGAGTAGTATTGAAGATAGAGTCCTTCGTACCACTCCCCATTTAAGCCTGTTTTGATATCATTTGTTATAAAGTTGAAACTGTCAAATGAAATATGCGAATAGTCAATATAAGTAATATTGTGAAGTTTTGCTAACTCCCCTGCAAGCATTTGTTTTGCCCAACAGAATTGAGCGTTATTCATCAACTTGTATTTTCGCTTTTTGTAGGCAATATCGCATGAAAAGTTTTTGCGTTGACTTTCAAATAGGAATTGATAATTTGAATGTGAGACTTGTGTTGGTATTTCTTTCCCTTCTCCTGACCAGAAAATACTTTTGTGCATGTTTAGCATTTCACTTTGGTTGTTCGCCAGAATATTGGAAAGAGTCCTGTTGTGTATTGTTGCGAAGGTTGGGCAATATCCGTTGCAAATTATGCTTGTTTGAAGGAGTTTGCCTAAGTTGGACACTGTTAAAACAACTTTAAAAGATGGGGTGTTGATTATGGTTTTGAAATTGAAGCAATCGTGTGTGTTGTTAGGTTTAATACTACAATTCCATTGTTTAGTTGTATGTTTGCTAACAAGTCTTATAGAAACAACAACTGTGTCAGTTGCAAGAAAGAGTTTTTTTAACGTCCAAAATGCTGTTTGGTTTGAAACATTGAATAATTGAGAATATGACGTTACAATAATATTAGCAGGTGCAATATGTCGATTGAAACTAAACCAAAAACTTTTCGAGTAATTGAAAGTTAGTACAACTTGTTGAATTAAATGACCATTATTATGGTTTGTGAAAGGAGTAATGTCTCCATAAAAATGTAGTACAATTCCGTTTCCTTTCTGAATTAAATTGGGAAAATGTGTTTGTAGTAAATCGAGTGAATAGCTTCCAGGACATAAATTAAATTGAATGAATACGAACAGTAAAGGTGTCATTTTTGGCTTATAATCAAAAGCTACTTGACCTCTTTGTATTAAATTCAAAATATATATATTTCGTTATTTACCAATTCCCTATGACAGATTGGTAGACTATTCTTCTTTATTTTATTTTACATAGTATTTATATTGTTTTATTCCCATTTTGAAGTTATGAGTTTCTCTTTTCTGCGTTTGCTAACTTCGTAGTTTTTTCAGCGGGGTAAGGGAAAATAATAAATTAGCGACTATTTTGAACTAGTTGAGTATTTGACGGTTTACTCTAATTAATTGGTTTCATGTTTAAATAACTATCTACTAAGGTGTGGTTCTTAATAAATTTTATATTAAAAGTAAAGTAGATATTGAAACCTTACGTGGTCAACGATTTTACGAAGCATCAAAACAAATCTTGTTCCGTGTATGGCTTGCATATTAACATGAACATATACGCATTCCACATAAGCATATCCAAAAATTCAAACACAACATCAGCTAATTTGATATTTGGTATTCAGCGAACTGATAAGAGTATTGATTGGGTGAAGCATTGCTAGGTTCTCACTATAAGATATTTGTAGAGTTGAATGTATTCTGTACTCAGCTCTGTGACAGTATTAATTTGGTTTAGACATTTTAAACATACTTGTGGATATACGACTTCCTATTTTTATGCTTTGTCTAAGGACCTAGTACACGATAAAATATTATGAAGTATATCTTAAAGCACACAAATGACAACATTAGAATATATATTGTAAAACGGAGAACTAATATCAAAACCTAACCCATGAAAAAAGATTGTTGTCCGACTTTATTACTTTCATCCGATGTTATTTTACTAGAAATAATGTGTACAAGCCTGCATTGATGATAAAACTATATACCTTCGAAAATATCCAAACGACTCGATAAATCGTAATACTGGATATGATATCGGCTCTTGGTTACCGCTGGCACTGGGTTGGATAGATTTATCTATTTTTATGATGCATATTTTTGTTAACTGGGCTCTTGAAAATCCATCTTCATGTAGATTGTCATTTGGTATTTTAGAACAAAAAAATAATGGAGGACGTCAAGATTTCAACAACAGTTTCAAACAGGCTTAGCTTGACATCAGTATGCATTTAAAATCCAAATGTTAACCAAATGTTCCGCCATTCATAACACCTGAGTTGGCAGTTTAAATAGTTGGCATATACGTTGCCTGGACTCAAAGACTATTGCCTGAACTATTTACCAAGAAAATATTATTTCTCAAAAGGAATACATATATACCACAAATAATCTCATTAACTTTGGCCGCGTTTTGGATTTATTCATATCTTAAAAATGGTGTACCTTTCCCATACCACTTAAACGTTAAGTTGAACATATTTGAAAATAGTCCACTATACGAGAAATTGTCGTAAATGTGTTATCGAATTTTCTACCAGTTTTTTTTTTTTTTTTGTTTTTTTACAGATGGTATAGCATTGTTGCTATTTGAACGGAAAAATACACGGTTTACCACATTGACGAAGCTATTCTTCATGGTTTCATGCCATGTTTGATTATATATATCCCTGTTTTGATCCTGCTGCATAACAACTGTTCCGATATTATATACCTTACAAATTAAACATGTCAACTTGGACTATCGTTCCCAACAGTCCAAGTTGTCAAACTTTCTAACCGTACCCCAGAATTAGAAAACTTCTCTATCAGTCATGTTTCTATGTACGGAGTTTTTTTATGTTGTGTCTCCAATGTCCAGAAGTATTTTTAAGCCCATTTGTTTTACATAATGACAGTTACAGTTACAACTACTTTTTAAATCAAAGTTGTTTTCAAAATTTAAGCTTTTTGTATTCAGGAGCAACCCTACTTGGATCATCTACTGTATTGTCTATTTTACTAATTGAAACTGTATTTCTTGAAAAGAATTTATTACATATACTAATAAATGCATCTGACAAGCAAAGCGAATGTAAAACTTAATGTAACGGCAAGTTTATTTTTACAGATAAAACAACCGATTTAGAGCTATTCAAATTTTGATTAACATTAGAGATAGTTTTTGTTTGAACTTTGATACTGTTCTGGTGTCTGTTGGTGTTCTACTCGCATCATGTGGCTAGTACATGACAACAAAAATGTATAAAAGGATTCCAGTTCTAGTTTATATTGTGATGTCAGCACTGACCTCCTCCTATTTCACTGTTACGTTCGTCATGTCATATCTAGCAAATAATTCATACCACGATTCCATCAAATTTAAAAGAAGTTGGTCCCAGCATTTAAAAAAGTGAATTTCAAAAATACGTACGAAATACGTAAAAATATGGCGTTAGTTTGCTATTTTATGGGATGGGCATTGCTGAGATTGGTTTACTAATTAGTGATGATATTGTAAAGAACGCGGTTACAATAATTTAACTAAACTCAGGGTAGTTTTATTCGTCGGTGTTAACTTTTGGAGATAATTGCTTTAATATTATCAAAGAGCATTTATTAAAAGTTATTATTAGTAAGTTTTGAAACAGCATAATTGAACCTATCCAAATTTTATAAAAGTATTTTCTAATGTATTGGCTCACTTTAAATTTACGCATAAAGCTATCAACTTATGACATGTAAGTATTCAAATTCAAATGCATAATCAAGTATTATAAAAGTCTTAGTAAGTTTTGTAAGAAAATAGATGTCTTTTGTTATCAGAATTACAATTATTGAATTTTCTAGATGACACACCTCAAAATCTTAACAATGTTTAATAATACTGTCTTGCAACGTGCCATATTTCCAGTTTATTTAGTGCCATAGATAATAGAATTAGATTGCAAACTATAATATAAGTATAAGTTTGAAAATCTAGAAGAGTGTAGTGTGTAGATGTAATGTATGGGACCATTCTACTTTAGGGTGTATACACAATGTCGATTGTCAAAAAAGAATATTATTCAACAGTTTAGAATGGCAAAGCGTGTGGGATAATGATACTTGAAACATTATACACATTTAAAGTGGATAATTGAGGTTAAGTTTAAAAGCGTGCAAATAAGGAGTTTTTGTAGTTCTCAATCAGGTTTATTGTCACAATACAAATAGTTTGCATAACTTTTCAAAGAGGGGTCATATCCGTTGCTCTCAAGAATATTCATGCAAGAAATAAATAACGTTCCAAATAGAAATGACCACAAATCATTCGTTTCTCTTTATTTTTACGTTTTTTGGTATTTCAAATCAAGAAGGTCATTCACGTCCCCAGTTAAAGTTGTACGAACGAAAGTCTGCAGAAACTACCCATTTTTATCAAATTTTCAAAGATGCAATTGTATACGCACAGTTGATTCACTTTTTCAATCCATTCACAATTCGATTAATTAACTATCACGAGATACGTCCGATTCGTCAGTTTTGTGACATCCCCGATTTGTTAATTGAGCATCCAATAGTTTTAGACACTTCTTTAAATACAAGTGCTATATTTTCTAAAAGCTTGCAACCCGACGCCAGAAAAACAAAGACATTATCCCAAGGGAAACTCCAATTGTTTTCGTTTCTTACTGTTGTATATGCATACGATGCAACCAACTTCCAAAATCTCAATCAATATATCAAGCAAACAGTTAATCCAAAGTTAGATTTTATACTGCTTGTTACCGTAAACACAGAAATGTCTATAAATCCACAAAAAGATACGATGGATAGTACTTACATTTCAAAAATGTTTCCAGTTTTAAGTGTTCATCTTCACAAAATTGTTCTTAGATTAAGAACTACATCTGCTAAATCAATTTGGTTGGAGTCATTGCATGATCCAAACACCTTTATTCAAGTGACAAGTGTACCAAAGCACCCATTACAAAATCTCCGCATGGGTTACAATCTTCACGGCAGACATTTCACAATGAGCTATACAAATGCTCCACCATATACATATGCACATTATGTTAAACCAGGCAAAAATTCTCATAAACCAGAAATAAAAGGAACTTACATTAATCTATTTAACTCTGCAGCCTCCAGATTCAATTTCACCTACTCCTTAACAAATGACGGTCTCGGTTACGGAAAGCGTCTCCCGAATGGCACCTGGATAGGAAAATACGCTCGAATATACTATCCAGATTCAGGTTACGATGTAGCGATTCTTGTACCAAATAACTACTTAATGAAACGCGGAGACAGATCCTTCCCAGTTACTGATCTAACCATGGGTTTTATCATGGCTATACCAACAAAACCTCATGTGCCTTGGTACGCCTTCATCCAGCCATTTCAGTATTTTGTTTGGATTGTTCTTCTTGGAACTGCTATAATACTTGGTATAATATGTGCAGTGGTTTATCAGTTTGGTTCTGATGTAACAAGTAATGAAATAATAAGCAAAGTTGCTATAATGCTACCTTTGTCCATAATTCTAGAACAGTCATTCCCAAGAATTCGAAGCAACTTGCGCAGTTATCTTGCATTTTGGATGCTGGCATGTGTTGTTCTGGATACAGCATATAAAAGCAAGTTAAGGGCTTTCACAATGTTTCCACAAGGATACCAAATACCTTATACGTTTGCAGAATTAAGTGAAATGACAGACTTTAAGGTGACGTTAATGATGCTTGGAAATATAGAGCAACAATTCTTCTTACAAGAGAGTCCGTTTGATGTTCCATGGGTAAAGAAATTGAGAGAAAGGCTTGTTGTTGGAAGTAATTGGATACAATGTTTAAAAACTGCGATAATGAAGGAAAGACATGCTTGTATGACATGGAAAACTGGGAATGCTATGGTAGCTCAAATGTTAACTTTAAATGCAACAATTAAGCCGTATTTGTTTTCCAAGGAAACTATATTGCAACAATTTTGTGGACTGGGATTTCAAGAAAATTCAATTTATTCAACTTCATTTGACCTGATTGTTAGCTCGGTGTATGAAATGGGGATAATGTCAAAGTGGGAGAGGGACTTGATATATGAGCTAGAAAATACAGGAGGAAAGCGACTTTTAAAGAAAGAGAGTGATTCCAAATTGGTAGAAAAATTATTACAAGTTGCAAAAGGAGATGATGATCAGAAATCGCTGGCTTTGAAAAGTTTATGGGGAGTGTTTGCCGTTTTGGTGGTAGGGATATTGGGTGGATTTATGGGTGTTTTGCTTGAACGATATTTGGTTCGGCGTAAATTTAGTGCTAGTGCAGTTGAACTGTTTATTAATGATGGATTTGAGTCAGCCAATTATGAGTTGCTTCGATAGAACCTGCTAAACAATGAATAATTTATTATGAATAATGTATTTTTGTTAAATGTTTGTAATAAAAATGAAATACTTTTCTTACATCTTATAGTAGGATGTACGATGTACGTGCATCTTATAAGAATGATAAATGATTAGATCACCATTTCGTTCGAGAAACCAACTAAATTCATTTTTGCTTTGCATTTGGTTGTAATTGGTCACTTGAACTCTATAACTAAAATATAAAGCTGTAATGTGTCATAAAATGTGTGAAAAGCATAAAAAACAATTCTTGCTACTGACCAATAAAATTTATATTGCATTTCAGCTTGTTACTTTAATATATAAAATGTTGACTTAATTCCCTCCGACATTCAGGTCAATAATTTCCATTCCAAGTTATGAACAATATTTCAAACCTTTAATTCTTATTTAATGTGACCGGTCATGTATTCGTAATGAACGAAAGATACGATTGTTTGCGATTTGATTGTAAAATATGTTCAAAAAGATGCGAAGGACCACGCTTTTAATGAGAGCAACTCAAAACGAATTGAACTGATGAAAATGAATAAATATGTGGAAAGATGATAACTGTTCATGGAAATCACCGGCACACTTCCAGAAATAAATGATATGAAAAATGCAGTTAATTTGGTTTTCGAATAGTTTCGAAAAGTACTTTATTGCTCTCACACAATAAGCGAATTTTCTGTGTGGAGTTAAATAAAAGTCAAAGGTCACACAAAATATTACAAGTTACAGGAGACGTACAGCCTTGTTGGCTGGCAAGCAAGAAGAAAGTCAATGTGCCGGAAGTAATGTAAAATATTGTATGGTACACAGACACAGTCATGGTTAAGGTAAAGTAAAGTACAAAGGAAAAGATGCTTCCAAAACATTGATAATGTGGCAGATGCATGGCTTCTACCTCATGTACATTATGGATTTTGGAATACAATAATGACACAATTTAGAATTTGTAAAAACAATAGTACAAGAAGATAAGGATACGTGTCATCACGGACACTCTGCAATGAATTCTACATGAAGCCAGAAGGGCTACTTGATAAAAACTGAATGCAAACAATTTATAAGAAGTGTAAAAGGTACAGCTAATCACGTTCTGAACAACAATATTTAAACTGTTAAGTCGTGGAGGCTTGACTAACACGGGAACTAAAAAAATGCCACTCAAGTCCGATGTCGAAAAATAGGTTTTCTATGGTAACTTTTATCGTAGATCACTATTCTGAATTTATTTTTGTGTAAAACAAAGATTTTGAGGCTCAATCTGTGAACATGTTTGCTTCATTAAGCGCGCGCAGCAACAAGCAAACAGCTGAGCTGGCGCTGACGGGTCACTGGCAAATGTCAGAAAGGCTTCTTGTACCTCGGAAAGTTGCCGAAAAATACTAGCAGAAAAGCCTTTTGCCGAATTGAAAAAAACACAATTTTATGTCGAAAAACAATTAGCGAAAACCATTTTGCCAAAATTTGTTAACAGAAAGTTACAGAAATTACATTGATGTTTACTTTAACTTCGATCTTTTACTACGAGTTTCAATAGTTTAATGGTGTAATTTGAGGTTTGTTGTAAGACTTTCTGCCACGGCGTTCAGTAGCAGGAGTAGAGTAGTACTGAAAATTTTATCAAAAGAACTAATAGTATTGGTACCGAAATAGTAGTGCTTGGGCCTGGTAGTGAATTTCTTCTGGCGTACTCCTTATATCAGTCGTCAGTCAGTAAAATGCTCAATATTAAGTTAAGCTCCGAAGTGTATTATCACTTTTCATAACTATTTTTGCTGTGCAAATATATCTAGTTTTTCATTTGTAATATTTAATACCATTTAACCCTTTATCATATGTTGAACGTGTACAATTTGTTTTCGTGCTGCAATTTGGGCCAACAAGTACGATTTTGTTACTGGTAAATGGGTTATTCTTCAAAATAAAGGACAAATTCGGAATCATTTTCAGTGGCCATGATCAAGATATCATGTATATCAAGATATACATGATATATGATATGATGATAGATATGATATATGAGCGCTCTAATACGTTTTGAGAAACTGTGAACCACCACTACATTATATACGTACGATGAATTGAACAATTCAATGCTCATGCATATAGCTGACTATTTTAATGTTTAACATATCATGAATATTATCCAAACCTAAAAATTGTAAATTGGACTAAAGTAATCTCGGCCACGATTTATGATTCGGCAATTTGCTTTTCGACAAGGAAAATTCATTCGGCAATAGTTTTTCTGCTAGTATTTTTCGGCAACTTTCCCAGATACAAAATGCCTTTCTGACATCTGCTCGGCTCCCGGCGCTGACTACTCTTTTTTTCTCAGAGCAAGCGCAGTAACAAGCAAAGAGTTGAGCGTGCGCTCGCTCTGAGGGAAAAAGAGTAGTGAGCGCCAGCTCAGCTGTTTGCTTGTTGCTGTGCGCGCTTAATGGAGCAAACATGTTCACAGATTGAGCCTCAAAATCTTTGTTTTACACAAAAAATAATTTCGGAATCGTGATCTACAATAAAAGTTACCCTAGAAAACCTATTTTTCGACATCGGACTTGAGCGGCATTTTTTTAGTTCCCGTGTAAGATGTAAGAATCCTGTCAGAGAGTTTAAAGTTAACATTTTATTTAAATGTGTGTATTTAAATATTATGTATGTTTAAATTTACATTCATGTTATTAGTTCTGGGGCAAACTACATTTGGGCTATTTTAACAAATATTTTGTATTAACATATTTTTAAACAACGTAATTTACACCAAGTTATCAAATATTCAGTTAAATATTATTATAAATGCAATGATATATTTGTCCGTATCCTGGATCAAAAATGTTGCCAATAAGTGCATATAAGCTTGGCCGGATATAGTGTATTTGCTGTAAGAATGGAGATAAAAAGTCTTACAGAATTGATTTACTTCAAGAGTATGCCAGCAAGCAGCGCGAAACATTTTCAGGAAGTCATACTACGTTTTAAACCCAGGATGAACTTCCGGTAGATTGTGTTGTAAAATTTGATGAACTTAATGCAGTTTTGTACAGTTTAAGATAATTCATGTCGGGCTTTCATATGCTTTCATCATAGTTCTAATGGAATATTGAATTGCAGAATACGTAAATACAAATTTCAGTACATAATTTCTTCATTAAATTTAATTAGCTTTTTGCGAACGTATCACGATTGATAATCAGCATCCTTGCAGCTGCATCCTGACAATAATCTTTTGCAGTTCCGGCCTAAATATTTATTCATTAGCAAACATATAAATAACTGGAATTACTAGAAAGCCATCATTGTATACTTGTGGCTACACTTGAACTCATTTCATCAGAGAGTTTTTCAAAATGGACTCTCTCGGTTTTACCATTTTTTGCATTTTGGTGACCATAGCTAGCGCCAGTGAAATTGGTCGAGTTTCCTATGGACAGGAATGCAACAAAGAAATACGCTGTGACTCCAGGAACTTTCTTTCCTGTTCCAATGGCAGCTGCTCTTGTCTCATGCCAGATACCATGATATTTGAAAACTCAACTGAAAGATGTGTCTCCCTGGCCGGAGAAAGATGTCAATACACAACCCAGGAAGATGACAAAATTTGGACAGACGAAGTTCCCTGCATTTCCAATGCAGTTTGTCAACAAGCTGTCTGCGAG
>JAQFZG010004589.1:0-11540 GCA_034695465.1 Entomobrya nicoleti
ACTATAAGCATTTATAAACAAATGTCAGCAGAGCGAAATGTGCTGATTGAATACGAAAGATTTTTAACTAGCAACGGTATGACAACTTTATTTTTCTTTGTGGTTGTATCTTTAAACGGGGCAGTGTTGGCCATTAAGTTAGAAAATTCACAACTTTTTGTTGTAATGTGTACATGTGTCGCATTTTCATTCCTGTCTATTATCTTTATATTTGTGTTTTGCTGCAAATTTTACGAAAGCTCGGTTCAACTTTTGGAATCATGGAGAATTCAGTTGGACAGCTGTAAAAACCGATTTCGAATCAGGAAAATGATAAGGAGCTGTAGACCACTGTCAGTTCCAGCTGGAAGCGTTGGAATTTTGGACAGAGAGATCAAAATCAATTATTTCCAATCGGTTATAGACTACACCATTAATCTTATGCTAGTTATACATGACTACTTGGGCAACAATTAACTGTTGTAGACGAATTCGTGCAATCTTCAAGTCAACAATTTTATTTTACTTGATGATTTTTACTGTTTTTGTTCTAAAAAATCCTTATGACACTTTATCGTAAATACACTAACCTGTCACTTAATAGGTCTTATTCATAACAAATTAATAAGAAGTTAGTTAATAAAGGTAAAATAATTAAATAGATTTACTTCGTATTTTGATTAGATTAGGCTTTGTAATCAGGTTTTAAAAAATATTTAGAATTGTTTATGAAACTGAACCCATTTGACCAAAAGCGTACATAGTTATAAAATATTTCAAAGACAGAAATATATTAATTTATTTTACAACAATACATATTTGATGTTAATAATGTGTCGTTTACTGAGTTAAAATAAAATTTACAAATGTAAATTTTTATCATGCTAAAGATTTACCGTGGCAGTTTGCATAAAAGATCAAGTCTTGATAAATATACATATTATTAAATCTAATTAATTTAAATGCTTAAATTAAATCAGCATTACATTACATTAATTAATCAAATCATGTTCTTATTTTCTAACAGCAGTTTATTTTGTCCTCTATTTCCAAAGCAGACTTGGTACTGGCGGATGTGGGTTTATTATTTATTTTGTGTAAAGGAGACATTTGAGTAACAGCAGAAGTCTTTCTCTTTTTATAAACAGTTGACCTTTTCTTTGCCCTGCCGCAATATTTTAATTGATGTAGCTTTAATCTATAAAAATTAAGTTGAGTTCCACACTTGTCACACTGAACACGTTTTGAGTTATATTTCTTCTTCTTATCATCTGAACATACATGATTATTTAAGTCTGTCTCCGAATAAAATCTTTTGAGACATTTACACTGCTTGCAAAATCCTCTATCCTTTCGTTCTTTACAGTTGTATTTCATATGTGTACTCAAATGTTGTTTTAGAATCCACTTTCCACAATGTTTACAAGCTCGTTTACAAACTTGCTTTCCCGTTTCGTCAGTGTGAATTTTTATTTTAGGGGACTCTTTCTGTGCTTCTTTCAGTTTATCATACAAAATGTCAATATGTTCATCGATCAGATGCGACTTGTAATTTTGAAAGTGCGGAAACGACTTTTCACAGTATACACATTCACGTTTGGTTCCTTGTTTTTGTCGCGAATAGTGCCCATCGAAAAGATCTTGACAGTATAGTTCGAAATGTTCATCGGAAACATTGTCAAGTTTGGCTTCACATAAATAGTGTTGATAATGTTGAACAGTGGAATGGATACGTAACGATTGTGATTGCTGAAATGTTTTTGAGCAAAATTCACAGGGTATTTTTTGGCCTGGTAAAGTTTTCACATGTAATTTAAATTTAGGATACTCTGGTCCGGACACATTTTCAGATTTGAGTACAACCACTTGACCTAAAGTCTCACAGGACGTAATCTTATGATTTTTCAGTTGGGTTCCAGTTTTGAAAACGTTCCGACAGTATTGACATGCTAAACCATTCTTATCGTTTCCAATAATTTGTTGCAGTTGACGTACTTTTTCGATTGTATTTAGCAGATGATTTTCAATCGTATGGCGTTTAAGACATTTTATATTAGTATAATTATTATCGCAATATAAACAACCATGCTGATTCTTGAGAACTTTGTGTCTTGTTAACAAGTCTTTACAAATTTCCAGAAATTGGGAGTCCGATGTAGTGTCCAGCTTTCCTTCTACTAATATTTTATCCGGATGAAATATAGCTTCATGATAACGACAAACTCTACTGTTATTTAAAATTTTGGGACAAAATCTACAAGACTTTGATATTTCAGGTAGACGTTTCCTTGTTGATACACGCTTGGATTTTAAAACTGTAGAAGACTGCTCATCATCAATTTCGATTTTTACAATATTTTCTTCCAGTTCTGGTGAAAGTGGTGATGACGGTGATGATATTGGTGACATCACTGGATCTTCTTGTACAGGAAGAAGAACATTCAGTGGTTTTAATCTTTGTAGTTTCACTTGTGGATATTTTACTCTACCAAGTTGAGAAATACCTGTAAACATTCAAGTGAAAATATTATCGAATGTACATAATTATTTAATGTGCACATTATCCTTACAAAACCGTAGTGAATATTGAGTATGAAAAATATTGCTAACTTACATTTCTCGTTCACCAAATTTTGAAGTACACTGGCATCAGTACTAGAAGTGCGGATGTTTGTAATTAGCTGCCCAATCAAATGGGTTATCTTCATTTGCGTCACCTCCAACCGGACAATTTGATGGTATAACTGACAACCCAGCTTATTACAATCGGAACAAATTAAAACAGATGTTTGGTCTAGCTTTGGTGTAATTTTTAAATAATGAAGTAACTGACGTAAGTTAAATATGGTGACACTATTCCCATAGTGTTTATGACAGAAAAAGCAGTCACTGTTATTATCCATTTTAACAAAAACCAGTGAATATTCTTGTGATATAACTTGTTGTAAATAGCTCAAAAATTAACGTTTAAATAATGAATCAACTGTAATCAAATAAATAAGTCAGATTCAAATAATAAAAATACACGAGAAAAATGTTCTCAGAAAAGTAAGAAAGATGTGAGGAGTACTTTTTGTTGTGGTTGGGATGATCAGCTGTCTAGCAATGCAGGTATAGCGAGGTAGGAACACATGTTACATTCACCGGTTGATTGACATGCGTTTCTATGTGCAGAGAAAAATGTATGTTTTTGAGCATACATTTCTGTGATGCAGCTTTTAACAAAGTAATGCACAATTCATTGAAATCAACCTGTTTTTATTGGATTGCTTGTCAGTTTAGTCACATATATATCTTATGCAAAGTTATAGTAGACACACACCTTAATAACCACACAATTAAGTAATCACGTGTCTTAACTATATATGTAAATTTAATTACAATAACTTATCTTGTGACAATTTATAAAAGCCTATTAGATATTAAATTAAATATGTATACTTTATTACTCAAGCCTTCAATTATTTATACTAATAAGACTTGATCATTACTAGAGGGTTCTTTTGCATTAAGCTTACGACCATAAATTAAATTTTCTTATCAATACTGGTACGAAAACTTGTTGGGATCTGTTTTACTTAATACTATTAAAGGATGAATACATTAAAAACTTAACTACCAACAGTATATTCATACACACTTATCACATACACACTTGATATTATTATGTTATTTTATTATGATCAGCTAAAAGTAATTTGTTTTCATTATTGTTTTCTGCTCTATGAAAAAGTCAACGGTTAGTTGAAAAAAGTTTGACCTATATATAAAATAAAGCAATCCTTTTCGCCAAAAAAATGACTACTATTACACACTTGCCATACCAGCAAAAACAATGTTTCTTTTAAGTTTATTTAACTAATATTTGGATGAAAATGTATTTGCAATTTCACATTAAATTATATTTTAAGACATAACAATTAACGTCTAACTTTAGATTTTAACCAGTAGAAAAGTGTCTTGGGGGTGGAAGCTCTAAATTTAAGCGTGACTTCAAGTACAAATATAAATATAGAGAAAATCAATGCTGCACTAGATACATAAAACACAACAGATATATTTCCGTCCATTCCAGAAGGATTAGGTCGTTTGTGTCCTTGGAACTTAGATCGAACTTGAGGTAAAAACTTTGTCACAAAATTACTCCAACGGTTAAGTATACCAGAAACGTAAAGCATATTTATTCTTCTAAGCATTCGTGTATCTATCCATCGATACACAGACAAACCATATGTATTATCTAATACATGTTGATTGCTTATGTACGCATTATTCTTGCCCTCATTTCGCATTGTATAGTACTTTATTCTTGCATCAGTTTCAGGCAAAAACAAAGCTGTCCTATTACAGAATCTGAGAACGTCGCAATAACTTGTAGAGTTAAAAATGCTGCAAGTTCCATCCGGTGCAAAAAATAATGACATCCAGTTAGGTATCAGCTTGGTATAGTTCATATAATATAAACCAAGTTTGGAGACAGAGTCCATCGAGGCCAACATGTCGCTAAAACCAGCTTCTGATTTGTCAAAGAGAAATAGCTCACTTCGAAACACTCCAACTCTGTGTACCTCTTTTGTGCTAAAATTAAGTTGGGACGCTATACTTTTCAGAAGTTCTGCCACAACTGGTGAGTGAAATACTTTAATATTAGTGGTGCCACTAGCAGCATGATTTCGAGTATAAATTGAGAAATTGAATTTAAGCAAACGTTCAAATGTATCAGGTGGAACTTGAGCTCTTGGTAATGTTAATGCTGTGATATTTTCGTTTTTGTAAGCACTACTTAACACGACAACTGCAAGAAGATAACATCCAAATATCCATCGAAGTGTTGATGTGTTCCATAAAGGAGTAATTATTGGGTCCCCTTGTTCCAATAAAGCTTTCACGTAAGATATCAAGCTTGGAATTAAATATGAGTTTAAATATTTTCCATATCCTAAATTTTGCAATGTCGAGACTTTTAAGTTTCTCACTTTATTTTCGTCTTTATCCGCAAACACGTAACTTGACAAGGTGGAAAGTACTAGTAAAGTAATTCCTATGTAAATCCAGGTATACATATCAAATATAGATATAAGATGTCTAAATCCTAGATTTTCCATTTCAGTTAAACCACAGCTGACAAAGTACAATTCCCGCTTGTGTAAATGAAATGGACTAAAGTCTGTTTTGCCAGTTAGCCGAAAGAACAAAAATGGTATGAAGTTGTCGTCACATTTTAAATTGGAAATCTCACAACCAAAGGCCGGAAATGATAACATGGTCGCATTTTTGAAAATATCTCCAAGTAACCGGGCTTCAATTTGAAATCTGATTTCATCTAGTCTTCTCATCTTATTTAGAAATAGTTTGCTTAGCACTAACCGATTAGAGGTATCTGCAAATGGTTGTCCGTTAGAAATAAATTCCATAACGTCTGATCCCATTAACGGCCAAATTTTGTAAACAGCGTTAGCTGTCCTGCTATTTTGAAAATTTATGGCTTCAACTAAATCTTTTTTTGAATTTGGTTTCCCTATTTCAACTGCTGATAAGGTTTCTTCTTTACAAAACTTACAGAGTAATTTCATATTTGTCAAAATAATATCTAAAACTTTGCTATTGTAGTTATAACTATTAACTTGAGGAATTACAACAATTAATTCGCGTCTTGTTTTCGTGGAAATATCAATATATTTATCAGCCAGTGAATTTTTCCACCTTTCCGTTAAACGTTTGTCAAACGTCACTAAAACATCAAATCGTTCTCTTGTATCAAACAGGGAGTATGCTTGAGCAAACACGTCAGCGTGATATACTCCTGGCCCTTTTTCGGTTGAATTGGTTTTTAATCTTAAATTCAAGAAAAGTTTTTTAAATGACCCGGGGATCAAAAGAGAAATTTTCTGTTCCATTTTGTCCGTTTCATAAAATTCTGCCTGTTTCGGTGGAAAAAGATAAAGATGCGCTTCACAATGCCACTGTTTTGTAGACAATGCTTGGTCTATGTAAGGAATGTCCATGCACTCCCTGTCGATATGATGCCTTAAACACCATTCTATTTTAGCATTTTTTGGTGGTACTTTATTTATTGGAAAAAATCTACGACGTAAACTAAATATGGGTTTCTTTGACGAAGCAAATATACCCGTTTTGTTTACTCTGTAAACAGACCAAACGATGTCATACCTTGAGAGAATTATTGGTTTGATGAGTGGTACAAAATCGATTCCTTCGTAGTTTATTATATGCACTAAACAAATGCCAAATATTTCTAAGTATTTATTCAAGTTTGGGATTAACTTATAGTTTTCCTGTTTGTAGAGCGCGTTCTGATTTTGGTATGGGGAATAAAACCTTTTGAGTTCTGTAAATTGCGAATTGTTAAAATCAACAAATTCAAATTCGAATCCTGTCGTTTGGCAAACTATCATCGTGATTCTTAAAATGACAAAAATATTTGTACCGCTCATTTTGAATTTTATAATAAGGTGAATTTCAATATATGTTTAATTTCTTTGAAATATTTTGGACTAAGCAGTTTTGTGTTGATATGCAAGCAAAATATTGCAAAATTAGTTTACTTGAACTCTCACTTAAATCACTAAGAACCAAATTTTCTTTTTAGACCTATTGTTTTTTAAGCAAACGTATTGCATTTAAATTACAATTCTACGTATGAAATACATATGATTAAGTTATTGGTTAAGCAAATTTTTGATATACAGGGAAAGAATTTTTCGTTGGATGGAAATTTTGAGAAATTTTGCAGTATTGGAAATATTGTTTAAATGTTTTTGTAGCTCAAACGCATAAAAGGGTTCTCAAAGACAAACTGTTTGGTAAGCTTTATCAGCTACTTCTAATGGGATTTACATAGGTACATACATAACATACACTTAAGAATGAAATAATTAAATTTTAGGTAGCTTGGATTAAACCCAGTTTATACAATTATATTATATTTAATATTCCAAATTCCATTATGAAACTTCTTTGGTAAGTCCAATCTAAAATTAAAGTTGTGCTAAACGTATTAATACTTTGGCCGGAAACTGTGGGCTACATACTCAACAAAAAGTAATCTCGTTGGAAGGGATGTATTTGTACTTCTTATAGTATTTCGCCGTATCAATATTTTGCTATACCATCCATCAGATGATACTTTATATTTATTTAAATATAGTCCAGTCAATATAAGAACGTAACTAATCTGAAATTTGTTTTTGACAAAGCATGTCAATTGTGGGATTCTAGTTCCATGTGTAGTGGATTGCAAAACTTCAGCATTAATTTTAAACTTAATCAAAGTAGCACATAGAATTCAGTTTTAAACGAATCCTGAAATGGTGAAATAAAGTTACATAACAATCAATGAATTTCCCTGAGTTTATTCAAGATTTAAAGTGTTCAAACCATTACCAGTGGTTCACACCATATGGTTTCATATTTTAATGACAAGCATGTAATAAAAAGGCATTTGCAAACAATAAAGTTTTTGATGTTTCTAAATTCAGTTAACTAAAAATAATATTTCTTTTCGTTTTTCTAAAATTTATAGTTGGCGCTTTTTCATATCGTGTTTAAAGATTTTATTTTCCTTAAACTTTTGATCATAAAATATTTAAATATTAAATTACTAAACTTTCCCACTTAATGATATTACATATAATATAATCTAGTTAAGTGGGCAAAGTTTAATATTTTAATATGTGAATACTTAATGATCAAAAGTTCAAGGAAAAGAAAATCTTTAAACACGATATGATAAAGCGAAAACTAAAAATTAAAAAAACGAAAAGAAACGTGATTTTTATTTAATACATTTAAAAGATTTATCGTAATGTAAATTTAAATGGATCCTTAACGCATTTGTTAATTCATAGGTATTTTCCGGTATTTATTATTATTATTTAGAAGTCCTCTTATGTCTGTTGATTGATAAAATTTTACAAATAACATTAGCACAATAAAAAAAGTTCTGGTATGAAGAATATCACCAAATACTAAAAAGTCAATTAATTAGGATAAGATTTTTTGGTTGGGAATTTTATTAGTTTCTGCAAACATTGAAATCCTGTACGTAATTTGGCTGGAAACCAAAATTGTTGGATTAAAAAAAATTACCCGGGATTCTTTTTGAACAGGCGATACAAATAAATGTACTTTTCTTTTCATATTCTATTAAAGTGGCAAATATTTCTATGGATATATTATTTTAAGGATGGTTCGAGTGTTAACATAAGTGTTATCACACTAATTTACCTGAAGTTTTGATTTTAAATGAAACAATGATCACAATCCATCAAAACCAAGTGAAATGCGTATCAAAATTGATATTTAAATTAATGAATTAGCAGGTCCACAAAATCGTAACGGCAAGCCAAGCTAAATTTTTTTATATTGTTTATTCTGTTTTGTTAATCAATTGCATGGTCTGTAATTTATATAGTGAATGTAATTCATGCATTATAGTTTTGGCTTTTTATTTCCATTAACAAACTAAACTTGCATGATATGTAAAAAAGGACTACGTTAACTAAATATGTATGCATGTAGTATGTAACACAAAATGACTAACATATAAACACAGAACTATTTCATGTATTAATTACTTTCTGTGCTAATCATCTATTTTAGTCAATATTATCAGAGGAAAGCATACTCAAGTGCACATAGCTACTTTTGTGCATTTCTGCAAACCGGCTATATCGACGTGCGTGTGTGTATCATAATTTCCTTGTTCCTTTTCTTTTATTGCCAGCCAGCTGACAGCTGATCGTCCAAACACAACAACACATTTGGCTTTTAAGCTTTACATTTTAACACAAACCTTTTCCTTCCTGCTTAACAAATAGTATTCCACTTAAATTATTTGATTCCAATTAATCCACTGTTTGCACCACAATTATTAAGCGTTTTAGTATGCACCTAAAATGTTTTAATAGAGGATAATTTCATTACTGAAGTTAAAATGGAAAATAAACAGAATATAAATCCAGACTGCTTCTTTTGTCACACAAATTTCAGTGGCAGTAGTGTAAGTGTATTTAATTTACGTCAGTTATTTCGCTACTTAAAAATAAAATTACAGTTAAACCAAAATTCAGTTTTACTTTGCTCTCAATGCAATCAACTTGGCTGTCAGTTATATCAACAAATTGTTGAGTTGGAGGTGACACAAATGAAGATCAACCATTCATTGGAACAGCTTGTTAAAAAAATTAGTGATGTTTCTGGAGTGGATTCTGATGTACTACAAAAGTTGGTAAAGGAGAAATGTAAGTCTAGAATATTTTCTAAAATTCACAAAGCGTTATTGTATTATAAATATAAATTGAAAACTAACAAATTAATTTTTATTTTACAGGTATTTCCCGGTTAGCAAATGTAAAACATTCTCAAGTTAAACTGAAAAGATTAGCACAAGTACGCATTGTGATACCCGTACCAGAGGATCCAGTGATGTCACCAATATCATCATCACCTTCACCACCCTCTCCACTTGTTCCAGAACCTGAAAAAATGACTGTCAAAATGGAAGTGAATAATGAAATGGATCACCAGCCACTTAACACTTCAAATCCCAAACCTAAATCACAAAAGCCATCTAAAAATCAGTCCTGTCGTTTTTGTGAGAAAATTCAACGTAAGCCTGAGGAATGTTGTTATCATGAAGCTGAAGAACATCCAGACAAATTATTATTGGAAGCGAAGCTCGACCACATAACAGACTCCCAATTTCTCCAAATTTGTGAAGACGTTTTAGAAAGACACAACGTTGTCCAATCACCTCTCCGCAATAAACCCAACCGTTATGGATGTCTCTATTGCCAAAACTTGTATGGGAAGATGAAATATTTGAAACATCATACGATTCAGAGTCACTTGAGAAGTCTGATCCACAAAGTACGACAAATGCAATCCCAATGCCAATTCCCTGAACAAGGAAATGACCATGACCGTCAAATTGGTTTACATCATAAACAAACGTCATGTGGTACTTTAGGAGGGCCAGGTCCACCAACTTCTAAAATCCTACGGAAACCAGAGGCTTCATCAGTCCAAAGTCGTCAGAATAATTTGGTCAGCTCTGAACCGCCGTCAACATTAAAGAATAATAAAATTGATAACATAAAAGGTAAACACTGAATGAAAAAATAATATAGCTTACGACCCAATGAAGTTGATTTACGACTTTCATATTAATTGAATTTATTTTTTTGTGTATTTACAGGTAATTCCCAATCAAGAAATACCAAGTTACCTGGAGCAAACCCCGAAAAATTACCGGAGGTACATATACCGGCATCCGAACCAGAGGATTCTGTCATGTCACCAGAATCACCTTCTTCATTTCCAGCTTCACCTTCCCCACTTTCACCGGAACCTGAAGAAACTATTGAAAAGATTGAAGCTGAACATGGCCGTTTGTCCCAAAACTTAAAATCCAAGCTTATATTAACAAGGAAACGTCCACCCAAAATTCCCACGGCTTGTAGATTCTGTCCCAAAATTTTAACTGATAACATATTATGTCAATATCATGAAGCAGCACTACATCCGGATAAACTACTATTCAAAGGAAAGCTGGACAATACATCGGATTCCCAATTTCTGGAAATTTGTCAAGACGTTTTAGCAAGACACGAAGTTGTCAAGAATCAACATGGCTGTTTATACTGCAAGAATAGATATACTTTACCAAAATATTTAACACGTCATACGCTTGTGAGCCATTTACCAAATATAATCGCAAAATTACGACAACTGCAACACAATTTTACTCACGAGTCAACCACCGAGATATCTAATGACGAGGAAATATCATGTCAGTATTGTAATGACGTGTTTAAAAAAGAAGACGATCTGCAAAATCATAAAACTATATTATGTCCAAATTTAGGTCCCATAGTTGTAATTAAATCTGAAAATATGTGCAAAGTTGATCCAGTGTTTCCCGTGCGTGTTCCCAAAGTGAAGGTACCAGTTCCACGAAAAACGTTTGTATGTCAATTTTGTCCAAAAACGTTTCAACAATCACCCATGTTACACATCCATTCCACTGCTGTACATTATCTCCATTACCTAAATAAAGCCAAGCTTGAACACATTTCTGATGAACATTTCGAAATGTACTGTCAGGACCTTTTTGAAGGTCATGGACTCTTTTCTAGACTTACAAAAAATTACCAACGTGATTGCGCATACTGTAAAAAGTCATTTTCCAACTTTCGAATATACAAGTCCCATCTCATTGATAAGCATGTAGACATTTTATGTGATAAGCTAAAAGAACTGCAGAAGGAGCCCCCTAAAATAAAATTGTCCAGTAATGAGAGCGGAAGAAAAGCTTGGACCCGCGTTTGTCCAAATTGTGGCAAATGGATGGAAAGACATCGCATGGGTACACATTTAAAGTTCCAATGTAAACATAGGAATACAAATATATTTTTCAAGATTTGTAAATGTGGGAAAAACTTTTATTCGTTGCCCGAGCTGAACAAACATTGTTGCCCGGGTTATAAATCAAGACCTGTTCAATGTGACAAGTGTGGAACTCAACTTACTTTTAAAAC
>JAQFZG010004590.1:0-11535 GCA_034695465.1 Entomobrya nicoleti
CCTCACCGTTTTTTAGTAATCTTAATTAATTAATAAAAACTTAATGAACTTACATTTAAGGAACTGTATACAGTTCCCAGGGAACTGTATACAGTTCCTGATCCCTAACTGATATATTGCAAGTTGCAACGTTGCAAGACAACATCTCGCGCACAGTTGGCTTGCTTGAAAACAAGGCATAAGATTGTAGTCAGTAGTCGCAGTCAGTTGTGTTTGTGTTTGTCTGTGTTGACGTTTACGTACCTAGGTAAATAAACAATAGTAAAAACTCTTCAGCAGAGGGATACATACATGTGGATACTTGTGATATAAAAATATCTCGCGCACAAAAGAGTACATTTTTAATGTTTGCTAAATTTTTGGAACAGTAATCTGCAATCCAGTCTTGTGAATTTTTATTTACCACAGGTACAAATTAACTCATTATTACATGTATATAGCTAACTGGTAATCGATTTTAGTGTGAATCCCAATTACACAATTTCCCAAGACTTTACTAAAAACAATTGTGGGCTTTTGTATTCCGTTTCAGGTTAACTGCTACTCATTAATCATTCTTAAAGGAGGTTTATCGCGGTATCTAAACTAAAATGGTTGTCGAATGCAGTAGCTGTCCACGGACGTTCAATAATGGAGCAGCCCTTAATTTTCACACGAAGAAGATTCATGGCAATCAAGACTCTTCTTCAAAAAAGTAAATCTTTTAGTTCTATTGAAGTGTCCATTTAGCCTCCAATTATGTTTAAAAATACCAACACGATCTATTTTTATTTTCAGAATTGAAAATGCACCCAGTGGCAAAAAATCTGCTATCCGCATGCTGGAATTCGGTGACCTGGAAGGAGGGACAGACCAAAGCATTGATCCCTTTCCACTTGGAACTATCAAATTGAAAGTCAACCCTAAGAATAATAGTAAAGAAATTTTAATATCACTTCCATCATCAAAGTCTACACCGGCACCGTCATCAAAGGAACAAACTAAAAACAGTAGAAACCTTAAACGTAAAAGTACTTCATCAGATTCTGAAGACAGCGATTGCGATGACAATGAAAGTCCTGTTAAGAGTTATATATGCTCTCCCTCAATGCCTAAATTGATACCTCAAGTGGATCTAGTTCCGAATAAAAATCCTAAAAAAAGTAAACCAACTAAGCACTTGAAGTACACTCAAGATGAGGATGAAAGTCCGGAAAGGATCAGTCGACCAACCACATCTGCAGTAAAAAAGTTGACAGTTTCCGAAGACACATCTTCATTAACTTCAAGTCAAGGCAGTAGTCATCGCGGATCCCTCCATACGGATAGCAGTACCGATAAGCCTCAGATATTACCAACTTCACCAGATCATAAACGACCGCGAAGAGTACGACAAATCAGTGGAGGGAGTAGCAGCCAGTATTCCGGGAACTCTGTGTCTGGGGATGATGGCAAGTCCACAACTTCAAGTGTAGCAAAGTCCGGCTCTGGACGATCAAAGTTTTCGAAATCCTACAATTGTGAGCTTTGTGGCCAAACCGGGTTCAGAACACCTGGCCAGTTGAATAATCATCTGGAAGTTCATGAGGGGAAGCGACCCTTTATGTGTCCCCTTTGTGGTTTGGGTTATGAAACAGATTTAAAATTGTTGGAACATGTTTCCATCCGTCATTCGAAGGAGGCAATGTTCAAGTGCAATTCTTGCAAAAGGGAGTGGAAAACTGAAAGAGGGTTGGATAACCATTGGTGTAATAAAAAAGAATAATTGTTATCGTATATTGTTTTATAGTTCTATAACATTTAATACGTAGTATGAATTATTTTCGAATTATAACGGTTGTTGTTTATTGTTGTTGAAGTCTGTATACTGAATTCATTTTGTTAATATTAATGCTAGATCAGTTCCTTTCAACAATTTAATACTGTGTGCTAACCTTTTTATTAGTAGTTGCGGAAGGTATTTGAAAAGCCTCCGTTTTTGGTGCTTAAAAAGTATTAAACGATATTATTATTAGTGTACAGTATACTTTAATTTAAGCATTTTTACCTTATAATATTTCATATGCTAATATAGCCTGAAAAAAATAAAGAAACATTTTATATCATTTTCGTTGATTTTTTAAATTTCAGATATTCTAAAACTTAATAATCTTACATTCGAACAAAACACTATAAAAATACAATCGCATCTCATCTCATCGAGCGACACACAGCACTGTCTGTTTTGCATGATTCGTTCAACGACAACATTCAGAATTGGTTCTGTTGAGAGCATTGCATTTGGTAATAGGTCGTTTCATTTTTCAATATAATCGGTCTGAGAAATTTAAACTTTTAAACTTTTTATTAGAGTGCGCATATACATGTGCATGTGCACAATAACATTGTAATTTCAAAGGAAAACTCTGATTGTTTCAAAAGCGATCCAATATTTAAGTTTTTATTTATCAAAAAAAAAAAAATGTTGACCAGATTTTGTCAAAAGTTTTCTAATAATTCAATATTCATCTGAAGTAAAAGGGAATGTGGAATGTAGATATTTGCGGTAAAACCGAATGAAAGTTTTTTGACTAAGTGTTTGGATTGCAGTGCAGTAGCAAGAAAACATTATTTTGCCTCATCACATAATCAAATTGTTCTGTATGTTACTGTAGCTATAAAAACGTGCGTTACGTACCAAAAATCAATTAAATGAAAAACGATTATTAGTGGTATGCCTATTACCTTCGCATAATTAAAAACAAAAACTCTAGTAATACGTAGATTTGCTTTCACAGTCTAGGCACCATAACCTGATTCATTTAGTTTCAAATCCCTCGTGTTAGTTATCTTTCAATGATCTCTTTCTTTCTAGATTCGTTTCATTTACAATAATGTTGTACTCGTAATATGTGTATGGGTACTAGGGGGAATCGTCAATATAATGTATTGTTTTATTGGACCGAAAAAAATCACCTAGATACATATACATTAGATTATTCTTACGATTAGTAGGCCTTTCTTCCTCAATTTATATACTTTATATTTTCATTTTCGAAATAATACGTATTTTGTTCTATATTCATTAAAACGTAATATTATTTTACGCAATAATTACTATATATTATGTCGTATATTAAAAGCTCAACTAAATGTTAATTTGAAACATTTACAATATTTATCAATAGTTCCGAATGAATTGCAAGAACTGCTCTTAAATAAAGCATCTTTGGTCATTTACTAACACATTTTTGTCCTTTTCAGAGGCTTTACTAAATATCGTCTTTCTGCAATATGCATAAAGTTTCCTATCTACGATACATCCAGAGAAAGGAAAATCGACTGTATCTTAATTTAGAAAATAATAAATAAGAACAACGCAATTTAAAAAATACTTTTACTAAATATACTTTTGTTGGGATTGGTAATAACTCACCCTAATCGGAATAAATTTCATGCTGGTAATTTTAAGTAGTTATGTAAGATAAAAACGAACATTTTACCCTTAAAGTAATAATTTCCCCTAGCCAGTAAACTGCGTCGGTAAAGATGACATTGCATCAGAAAATAGACTACATAACAACACTTACCAAGGGTGTTGTTACATTTTAACGCTATCAGGGATTTCATAATGATATTAACTACGATTACGATTATCATCACAATCATGATCTTCAGCAACCATAACAGATTTGCCACGACACCATATCTTACTGAATTGACAACCTCGAAAAGAGCCTCTCAGCATTCTGGTAAATACTGATTATATGCACTATTTATAAAAATAAATGAACAACAATAGGCATAACAACGGGTTTCGAATAGGAAGATAAAACCTTTTCGTGCTTTACTGCCTGCTCACCCAAGCACAGCGAATTTATCATACTTCAAGTTTATATCATTCATGAACATCATCCTAAAATCGTAATCGTGGGTAAAGTGAGGACCTTCGTTCTTTTTGAGATATTTCAGTGCACAAAGTTTTCCCCACGATGCCACACTGCTCCTGTTTATTGTTTGAGTAGACATACGTAGCAAGTATCAAATTAGCAACGGAAAATTACGATTGAATGGTATCCATTTCTGATTTGCAGTAAATATGATTGTTTCGTTTCGAATTTCAGGCACAAGTATGTTTTTTTCTATAAAAAGGAAATAGAGCTATTAAAAATGAAAAAAAAATGCAATTAAGAATGTACGTGATATTGATACGTGCACTATAAACCGTTGATTTATTGGTTCTTTTTAATGCAGTGTATATACTGTATACTAAACCATTAAGTTTTACTTAAACATAGTTAACGTTTATATTTTCCTTTGTTTCTAATAAAGATAATATGTTAGAATACTAAACACTTTTTCAAAGATGCATTAAAACTAAAATCTGATCGTAAGAGTAAAGTGTATCTGTAATCTTGGTAATTTGCCCTTCTATCAGGATCTGATTGAAACAATAATTTAATGAAGTTTGCAGTATTATGATTTTGAAGAACGCAGAATGTTTGGTCTAGCCTGCATTCAACGTCCGTACATCCGGGCCATTCTTAGAAATTCTTGAAGGAATCCTCGATCCAATGTCCAATCCAGAATAATTGTCAATAGTAATTTGATTAATATTTATATGTATGATTAAACCGAATTTAATATGCTTGCAGCTGGTCTTGATGCCCTAAAACCTTATTTTCTTTTCCAAAACTGAGACTACTTACTACAACAGTTTACAACGGTTAATTAAAAAGTTGATGTAGGGTAGTGTAAGAGTACATCAATAATTTTTAGACAACATCTTGAAACCCATCACATTTCAATTCAACTGATTAGTACATTGTAAGCTTAAGATATGTAGAGTTGCTAATATTAATTACGTATACATATGTGCATTTTGTGCATACACTACTTTCATGACATAATGCAATTCATTAACTGTTTAATAATTTCACTAGATGCATACAAAGTAGTATAACATGCGTATGCTAAGCTTGTACTTTAATCCCACCCCCGCAACTACATGGTTCACAGTTCATGGTCAGCAGAAGCAAATATACATAATAGTAATAGTAACACTTTAGTTTTAAAAATTGATTCAATTTTACATTAACAATAGAAAAAGGGGTGTGCATCACTACTGTACTCTCTTTTCACCAGAAAAAAAAATATCAAGAGGCAGATCTCAAGGAAATCTGCAAAATACCTTGTTATTATTAGTATTAAATCACTTTTTCATTATTATACACTTGCTACTTTAAGGTGATTTAAAATTGCAACAAACAAAGCATGTAGTCTACCACTTACACTGTAAATGCATCTTCTTTTTTTATGTTTCGCCTTTCTTTTTGAATGTATACTTATTTGTTAAATTTGAATTGCTAAGGAAAACGTATTATTAGCTTGTATTCTTTTACATTGGTTTACAAATTCATTCAGTCCACTTTTAAAAGTTGAATGAATCTTTTCTCTCAAGAAGCTCCGCACGTTGTGCCTCTGCTTTTATTTATTTTCATTCTTCAAAAATTTCCGTTGTAGTTTGTTGGCATTTGCACCGTAAACTAACAACACGCATTATTAGAGAGCTCCTAAAAAATTCAAAGAAGAGCGATACCAGCCAGAAAATATAACAATTGAATGACTTTATATTATGCTGTGGTAAACCAACAACAATGGTGAGTTGTTGAAGAAAAAACAAACCAAAGTTTCACGGAGACTTTCTTAGCTCCTTGTCGAAGGATCTCTATTCCCATTCATTATTGTTCTGTCCGATAAAATTTAACCATCATCAAGTGCACTCCAATTTTCTATTGTTTTCAGTAAAAAAGTGGAAAAAAACTTTACAGAAAAACTTTTTTGTTTTCGTAAATAACAATTGTGGGTGTGTGGCAAGTGCTTGTTGTGAATTGACTAATAGAACACCGACAATCCGGATTATTAAAGAACTGGAAGTTATGTACTATATGTTCTTTTTTCTTTCTTCCGACCGGTGTCAACAAAATTGATGGTCGCTATAATTGTTTAATTACCGTTTAGTGGTGTGGGGAAATCAGAGTGAATTATGAGCAAATAAAAAAATTTGCGCAGTTTTTTCCCCTTTTTTGCACCTGCCAATGGGAGAAGTAAACCAGGGCTTGGCTCAAATCTGCAAAAAAAAATTTCATGTTGGTTGGGGAAATTTATTTTGTGGTGGCTGGCGCCAGGGAGTGACTGTCGTTCCAATATAATTTGTCTTTTCTAAAACTTTATGTTTGAGTTATAATTATAAGTTTCGTAGAAGGATCATAATATCATGTAATAATATAATTTCATAGTTCATTGCAGAAGAGGAAGCGAAAATAATGCTAGCATTCTATATTGCGCATGCTGCCCGCAACCAATCGTCGTAATGGGCGACTACGACTCAAGTGTGAAATATGTGTAGAACGCTTTTGATGTGATTTTAATGACGAGCTAACTGGACAGAAGACACAATGAGAAAAACATAATATACTTTAATTAGTTTTTTTCAACGCATTGTTCATGAGACTTATTTACTGAGAGGGACGGAGTCATGAGCAACCAATGTGAAAATTAATTATTGCTTTCGTGTAATTAAAAATATTGATAAGTACGTTTGAATATTTACCCAAGCGTGAAATGATTTTTTTTTCAAATGGTCTTACATCCAACAATGATGCAAATCCAAAATGAATATTATCAACGAAGGAGATAAAAGTGCGTGAGGTACATTTTTACCAGCTCAGTTGCTGATTGGTAGGACGGGTGGATTTCCGGCCGGCTTTCAACACGGTTTACTTCCGAAGAATAGATATATTCGGTTGGGTTGATAAATTAGAAACTTTCGAACGGGATGAAAAAGTACTTTCCAATTTTTCTTTAACTTATTAAGTTATTCAGAATTAGAGAACCTTCATAATAAAGAAAACTGAACCACGTATTTAATTACATCAGCTATATATTTCTACCCACTACGATTTTATTATTACTCAATTTTTTTATAAATCAAAAATAGACTACTTAGTGAGTTAAAAGTGAATTGAAAGAAACCTTCACCAAAGTAGCAGATCAGCCTCAAGAAGTAAAGTAAACCAAGGTAAGCACAATATTTTTATATTTTCAATTTAATAAAAAAATTATATTTTGGATTTAAAGTAAATATTCAACAATAACTTGATTTATTATTGTTTTTTCATCCGCATACTATAATTTAAATATTTGGATGAAAAAATATCATTTAGTAACTATTAGAAACACATTTATTTTTCATATATCAATATATCTATGTATGCCTACCAATTATTACGCAAGATGATTTTGTAGGTACCTAGTTGTTAGTTACGTACTCATTACACTCGTATTATATTACAACTTACAACCCTTGTAATTATAAGGTATTTGCATAATCGATGAAAAAGATAAAAGAAGAGTTTACATCAAAATACAGCATTTTAGTTTTTGTTACGTTTGCTGACCCGATCTCCGAATGAAAAGTAAAACAGAACGATTTGAAAAATATATCATTCGAGTTCTGATTTTGATGATAAGATAAAGTAATAATGCAAGTATGCCTAACAAGGTGTGATGTTACATAGCAGATGAGATGCATACACACATCTTCCTTTTATATAACAATTAAGATATGAAAAATCGCTTCTTCTATGATCTTTTGCCACCCTCTCCATTTTAATTGTCGCCCGTTTAGTGTGGTGCTTTACAAACCGTGAAATTAAAAACTCTGTTGATGTTGACTTTTTTTACGAATAAAACATCATCATCTTTTAGTAGAGCATGCGATGACATCAACATTTAGATTATTCTAGCTAGCAATTACATGTTTTAAACTGTGTTTTACAAAACGCAAGCTGCGTGATCCTTTGTTCATTTGCAAGCAAGCCAGCACATGAAAATAAAACGCTGATGGATGTCTGGTAATTGTCCGCCAAGAAGATGTACATATGCCTGCTTTTTTTCTAGCAAGTGTTTTAGATCTAGTTCATGATACAGACATCGTTTTGAACAATTACTTTCAGTATTTTATTTCCTTTTGTTAGCTAATCCCGATTTTTTTAGTAGAATTATAGAATTTTCCCCAGGAATCGCATTTCTTTAGGTCTCATTTGTTTTTAAGGCCAAAATGTGGTTTACTGTGTTTGTTGAAAGTATTACATATATAGGGAAATGCATTTCTTTTTGAATTGATCTTGACCAAATTTTATCCGCCTTCACAGTGATTGCATTAAAGTATAAAATTGGCATGTGATGTTGGCTATTTAAGATGCTACCAAAGCTAAATTTTTCCCGCTGACGCTTGATGCGATGTGACATTTTTCACAATTAAAGACTTTAGCTTGGCTGTCATTACCGTTGTGTCTTCCTACATGGGTGTCAGTACTAAACATTTCGTCAAATTCACGCCAGTTTTTGTCTAATAATTTAACACGGTCAGTTATGCAAAATGCTGAATGGTTTAGTTTTCAGAATGATAAACTCCAGAAATTTAATAGAAAAAAGACCTAAATTTTCAAGGGAATAAATTAATAATATATCAATTCGTGAATAAATATGCCAACAAAGTTCTTAAATCAAAGGGGCTTTTGGGGAATTATAGAACTATGAAAATGTAATACTTTATAGTTTCAATGGTAGTTAGTTAGTTCATTTCATACTTCATACTCATCGGTTTGTCGGTCTGTCGGGCATGAAACTTTTTCTTAAAAAGCTAAAAATGTTATGCACGACAAATGGTAGGACCAAGATCAATTTCATAGAAAAGCATAATTAGCAGAAACTAACCTTCTAACTACTAAAATTCTTTGCACTATGAACAACAATTTGGGCTACTTTTCTACACCTGATTGCTGGCTCTAATTGATGTTTCAAAACGTTCAAAAGTTAAGAGCAATACAATTTCTAACAATCCTTGTAATTTTCTCTTGTCTAGTCTGATTGAATACTGAATATTATTTTTATATTCGGAGATTGCATTTCATTGTTTTTCTTTAATTGTTAGATGGTACTTGATACAAGATAGAAGCTAGTATATTTACAATTTACAATTCTTCTGAAAATTTCGTTTCTTTTCTTTTAAAAGCCAATAATACCTAATAGTGTAAAATAATGAGAGCACATCATGAAACATGTGTGAAACAAAAATCAAACATTGAGATATTTCATATGCTTCCATTAATGTTTCTACTTGAAAATTGTTTTGATTGTGATTGATCACAGTGAGATGAGGATTCGCATCAGAACGAGTTTTTCTGCAATATTTTCATGTATTTGTTTAAAAAATATATTTTGTTTAAATATGGCAAGGAGAGATTTCAAAAAATTAATCAACTGAATTTGAATTTATTTGAATATGAATGTAGCGGAAGAAAGATGATGCATTTTACTCATTAATTTATGCGTGAGTACGATTTCCCATCATTATGTGTACTGGGTACTGGGTACCATTAAAACGTTATGGCTGTGATTTAACATGCTCTGAGAATAAGTACGAAATTGAAATTTATTAAAAGTGTTAAAAGTTTTTGAATTTATTGGTAATACTTGATGGGGGAAAAATCATGTACAGAGATTAACAAATAGGTAACTGTTTTTCAAATGTAACGCTTACTCATGCTAATATACGCATAAAAGCACTGCAAGTTAAAGAATAAAAAAACACCTTTTCCGCCACTGCTTATTTATAAATGACGATAGGAAATATGTTTTCTGTTTCCGGAAAATAAACCACGCTCATAAAATTCATATCTTTTTATTTCACTTTTTAATGTTTTCACTTATTTGTGAACTCTTGAAGCGAGTGGCTCCTTTTGAATATTAACCATACATAAATTTTTTGTCTATTAAATGCACTGAAACGCTTGAGATGAACAACATGTTAAAATATAGATTTCGCTAGCCTGCAGCTAAATGCTATTTATGTGATATCAATCTTGTTTGGTACTTTCTTTCGGAAGATGTAAAAATTTGTTTCGAGATTTCTACCTAAGCAGCAACGTAAATATTTGCAACCTTCCGTTATTTTTTGCACCTTAAGCTTACATCTCATCTTGATTTTTTTTTCTTCGTATAACGCCAGCCAGCCAACATAATTTGTACTTATATTTTTTCAAAACATTTCGAGAGATGAGTTTTTGGAGATTATCAGATTATTTAATTGTAACTAAGAATTCTGACGAGGTGCCAGATGTTGAGAAGAAAAAAACTGATAGTGATGCAGATGCATATATATACACTCATTCAGTGCACTGAAGTGATAATGATAACAGCTACTTACAATTTGAAATACAAATCCATGTGAAATGAAGATTAGGTATTTGTTGTTACTATTTTTTACATCTCTCCCAAACAGTTTATTTTGATATGATGTATTTTTTGTGTGCTGGCATATTTACAAATTTTAAGTAAACATGTAAATTTTTATGTGTGTGAAAAAAATAGTGTATCCTCTTCTCTAATTTGAATAGTTCAATGAAATACATATACAGTCCATTCTAGATTTCATTTCCTTTGATAAACTATTGCTCCCGATAAAATCTCCAATAATAGTAGTACACCGAATTATTATAACATCGCGTCTATTTAGTAAAATCTAGTTTTTGTTCTAGAACGACCTTTCAAAATCCCTAATCACTGACTTGGAATGACTGAAATTAAAACTTTAAGAAAAAAATGCAAGTTGTAATTATTCCGTAGCATAATTTTTAGTATTGTTTGAATAAATATTATTAGTCTGGTTTTATTGCATAAAAAGAGGTGTAAATTGAACACATAACAACAATGTGCGCGTACGGAGCACACGCAATCCCATAACTCTTATTCAAGACTCATGAACTTTTTTTTATAAATTTTTCGTTCACTGTTAATTAAATAGGCAAAAAAAAATTGTTGAAACCTGAAAACTGAATAGAGAGAATGTGGGCGTGGGTATTAGTTAAAAATGCAAGTTAGAATAAGAACGGAATTTAAAAAAAATTAGCAATAAAACTTGTGGGATGAACCTTGCACTCAATATTTGCCCTGAAATAAATAAACGTTTTTTAACCTCATATACGTAACTCTTGTCTTCTTCCTGACTTGATTTCATGTATTTCTAAGTTTGTTGCTAAGATTTTTGTCATTTTTAACAGAAATTTGAGTTGAAAAACCTTTTGTTTTTCTAACCCAAAGGAAATTTACAAAATTGTTTATAAGATACTAACGGAATGCAAGATGACAGTATTGATTGTTACTGCTATTAGGTAGGTAGCTTTCATCATGTACTGCTTGCACAGTTTATCTGGTTTTTATATGTGTTCATGTCACACATAAAAACAAAGAAACGACTAATTTGTGAAAACTGCGAAGCGAATAAACAAACCTTTCATTATCATGGTTTTAACCAAGAATGACAGCATAGCTATTTTGTTACTTGATTTATATCTCTAATAAAACTCAATTTACAAAAAAAAACTTTTAAATTTTTCAATAATGTTTAACAATAATGAATAGAGTAATATATATGTACGAGTAGAACACCCGAAAACTAAAGTTTCCGACAAAGCGCTAAAAACGATTTTTGGACCTCTATGTTGCACTTTT
>JAQFZG010004591.1:0-11534 GCA_034695465.1 Entomobrya nicoleti
TGGGAAATGACAAACTGGGAACTGTCGACTGGCAAACGTCGCGCTGGCAAATGGAAACTGGCAAATGACATGTAACCCGTTGGCATATATAAGTATTACACTAATAGTGCCTATACGTCTACGTATATATAGCTCAAACTAACCAATCTATACGATATAAATCAAATTTATAGTTTTAATTTGTTTTTCTAATGTTGTTTTGAAACTAAAAATGTTCAAAATATTTGCGCAGTGAAATCTATTTTAGTCCTTTTCCATTTATTCAACTAGTTAGTTAAAACTTTCCATGTGTTTTTAACTTACTTATGTAGCTTGTCTATTAAACAATTCAACTTTTCTAAAATACAGCAGATATTAAATTTCTCTAAGAACTCAAAGGCTACTTGAGAAACACAAAATTTGTTTAAACCGCTTAAATTTTCAAAAACTGCAAAGTAAATTTAATTTTGAATTGTAAACCAATCATGATTTACAAAAGAAATCTAATGTCCACCCCGCTTGTTGAAAAAGCAATAAAATTGCATCAGACTACGTTTCGACACATGTATCCGTACCCACTCAATATCCAGGTAAAACAAGGTGCAATATTTGTAGAAGTTGCGTCCATACGGAAACTTAAATACGTTCCATTTTCGATATCCCTTTTAATTGTGACATTTATGATTGGGGCAGGATCATGCATCTTTTTACCGGTTTACAAGTTATTTCAGAGACAGGCTCAAATACATATTGTGGGAATAGTTATTTGTATATATATGGGTTCATGTGCCTTAACTGAGTGTGCCACTTATTTGGTATATTGCCAAGCCAGTGAATTCATGATTGTTTTAAATCGTTTACTCGCTTTTGAGCGAAAACGTAAGTATCCTTGCTTATTTACATACAAGCCGGGGAACTACACAAGTAAATTATGTCCATTCTTTTTAAAATTTCAGATTGCAAACTTCAAGAACAAGAACCTATTGACTACATTGGCATTTTCCTAATTGCGCTCAACCTGAGCTTTCTCTCAGCTGGATCCATATTGCCTCTGGTAGGGGTACTAGCTGAACTGGATCCTTTTTATTTTGTTTTTGAACTAGTTTTACCGTCGCCATATGACAGAGGTATTTCTATTATATTGACTAGCCTTACGGTAAGGTTCTTTCTTGGACTGGTCTGCATTTTAGAATTTTTACGGTTTGCTTTTATTTTAATCTTTTTATTTTTAACCATAGCATATTCTCTCGAAACATGTTTGAAAAATATTACTAGAGAATTTCATACAACTGAAAACACTTCGCATCATTTATATTCCCAGTTAAGAATTTTCTTAAAATCTGCCGACTTTTTTGTTCGTCATGTCTTAGTGTTTACGATGATTTGTCTTCATGTTGTTATCACGATTACGGCGTGGATAGTGCTTAAATGTTGGCATATAATACCTGTTTACATAACATTTGCTGCTTATCTAACAAATGGTGCAGTTACCGCCGCCGGATTCTTGCTTTTGCCCCGTTTAGCTAAAATTGGTGATACTAGTGAAAAATTTGTACAAAGCAAAGTAGCAACTAATCACAGTTTTAACAGGTCGAATCGCAAATACTACCATTTTCTAAAATGGAAGTCACAGCAAAAGTTGCCAATAAGATTTGGTGTGCAATTCACGTTGAGTCAAACAACTCTAATTAACTACTTTGATGTTATAATGGAAAGCATAACAAATTCCATTTTATTAATAAATCCGTGAAATAAAGTCCGCAATCCTTTCTATAACTAAAAACGAAAATATTTTGTTTAAAATGTCGGAATTAAAATGGCGTAAGTTGTAAGGTAAATGTTTTAGTTTTAGTATACAAGTAGAAGAGTATGGGAATTAACTGTTAATTTCTAATCTAAACTTGTTGGTGTGGTTTAGTTCTACAAATAGTAGAAAGGATTTATTAAAGACTAAGTGAAATAAATCTATAAAGAGAATGTGAAACTTGTGCGATTGTTGCTTGCTATAATATGAAATACGAAGCAATGTAAACTCGCAGATTTGTGTTTCAAAATAAAATAAATAAATTTATTGAAAAGAACAGCTGTCTAAAAGAACAAATTCAGTTATATTTGTACGAAATTAATGTGAGAGAAGAAGGTCCAATAAAAGAGACATCAACCATTTCAATATCATTTCAATCTCTTATTTTTTATAATCTTTTGATTAGATAAGATAATTTAGATCTTAAGCTAAGGTCAAGAAAGTTAATATAAAGTAAAAAAATTACGTTCCCTTTTAGAGTAAGGATCGACGTCGCCCATATTTACTGTTAACCAACCAGCCGTGACATTTATTCCCGGATACTATTTATGCTACTTTATAGATTAGAAACTTAGAATTGATGGAATGAACTTAAATATTCTTCGGCTTGTAATTTAAACAAAATCTAAATTAAATTAAACTCCTTCTAACTCACGTATTTTTTTCCAATAGGTTTAATGCTTATGATAATTTAAATTCAAAGTGAAGTATAGGTCATAAACATATTTATACCTTTAAAACCCGTAGCTTATATCGAAACACGCTTTAAGCTTCATATTTTGGGGGCAAAGTGCATTGAGGGGTAATGCTACTGGGGGGATATGTTTTGGGGGGAAGTGTATTAGGGGCTTTGACTTGGGGGGAAATTGGTTTTGGGAGGATAGGTCAATAGGGGTAGAGAGGGTGTGGTGGGATGAGCCGTTACCGAGGTAGATTCCAAAAATAATCTAGAATATTAAATTTCTATCAAGTATTAGTTATTTTGTTTGCTATTGCCGAAGTCCAAGTATGATTAGAACACTTTACGAGTTTTAAATATTTAATTGTTTACTTGGTGTTGAGTGGACAATAAGGTAAACTAGTTTTTGAATTGTTTGGTTTAAAAGATAAATACTATGAAATGATCACTTTCTCATTCCACATTAATGATCAGTGAAGTAAATTAGGCTTGCATTTTGAAATGAGTGCAAACCCACGTATTTTGGAATTTGAAATTCGAATTTTGAAATGACTACATGCATCATGTGTGCTAAGGGATTGCACTTTGCGTGTAGTGAAATAAACAAACCATAAATGGGCGGGGAAATCGTCGCTTCAGCTGTCTATTATTGTTCAGTATAAAATTAGTTATATTAGAAATAAAACCAGATAAAATCAATTTACGTCCATATGTATACAAGCCGTAACAATATTATAGCCAAAGTCAAGTTAAAGTGATTTAACCAGTAACAGCTGATTTGAAAGGAATGGAAGTGTAGAAAGATAATTGAAGGCAATTTATCTGATTAATCTGTAAAACATAATAAAATACTACTAAATGTGCATTAAGTGTACACTTTAATGAGACCTTTTCATTTTAACAGTCAACCTCCACCATTTCGTGGCCATTGGATTAACACTAACCAGTGCAATTAGATAACTGAAGTGGAGCACGAATGCGCACATGATCGTGTCCAGTTACAATTAAGGTAATTTATTTGACGAATCTTTAAAATATAATTAAATACTACTAAAGGTGCATTTTTAGTACATTTTAATTATACCTTTTCATTTTAATAGTCAACCTCCGCCCTTTCATGACCATTGGATCAACACTTCCCAGTGCGGCAAGATATCTGTACTGGAGCAGGAATGCACAACTGATCGTGTCCAGTTAAAATTAGCAAGGAACCTGCAGATTCAGCCAACATTACACGACTTCGGACAGAAGAACGCATGTACAGAATGCAACGCTCTCCATTTTACTCAAGGGGCAAGTTTACATCCTGCTGCGGAAGTAGGGTTATAAACTTTAATGGAATACAAACAAAAATTTAAGGCTTGGATAACGGAACCGTCAGATGATGGAAAAAATTAAGATTAATATTCGGAAATACAATAATTCTTTCACAATTGGTTTGTTCGGACATTGCATTATGTCAGTATGTGTTTTTAATACATGGCCAATACCATGCTACAGTCAATTCACCCCGACTACGTAAATAAGGAACGAAGATGTATCGACTACAACATAGCTTGAGCTGAAAATATATTTGTGACAATTGACTCCAATTTGAGAGACTCAATCCCTTCGCTAATGCTTACACTGATGAGAGATGTAATCAGAAATATGTGAGATCAAGCCAGTGGGGTACAAATGTGCATAACAAATGACAGATAGCATGATCCAAGACGTTACAATTTACCAGTAGCCAACGAAGTTGCCTCTGTTTTTGTTTCCGATGATGGCGAGCCCCCGCTCAATATACATATAGCAAAGCACGCAATTGAAAACCCAACTACGGTGTGTCAGTGTTCTACTACGGCAAAGCGTAGCTTGCAAGAGTTCCTAGTATTTGCTGAAAACACGGGGCAAATCGGCTGCAACCACGTAGAAGTGTTTCTTTGTTATTTCCTTCCACCTGGTTTAATAATTGTGATTATTAAATTTTAAAAAAAGAACAGTATTTAGGAAAAATATTTAATTAGAACCCGTAACTTATATCTTAAAACTTTACGTCAACTTAACTCTTAAAATCAGAATACGTAGTCAATCGAACGATTGTGTTTTCAATTTAATGCTTATTTTCGTTGGAAAGAAAAATCATTATTAATTCATTACGTCATAAGTGTTTTTGTCGGAAAGCCTCACATCAGATAGATCAGCATAGTCGTCAAGTTCTAGCGCATGTGTAATTTTATTTCTCAATATACTTTGATAACTCTGTATGCCAAATTAATATTAAGTATTCATGCATGCATTGCTACATTACTGTGACAGCATATATTCGTTTCTCATAACACAAAAGCCAAATATCGTTTGATAAAAAGATAACTCATTAATGCGGGCAAGGAAGCTGTTATAAAGGTACAACAAATAAACCACCCATAAATATATCTTGCACCGTGCCAAAACGTTATTGTTTTTTCCCACTATCCTTTCGTGAAGATTAATTAAATTATTCAAAACTTATACTTAAGATGGAAACAAAATCTCGCTTCAAAAAAGTGCTGTTGTGTTCCGCAGACATGGTAAGAATTTTTACGAAAGAGCCTAACCTTCAGTGACGCAGCTTTAGCCAGTCGCAACGACTTGAGAAGCTAATATTCAATAGTGTTACTTCCCTCCTGGTTTTCGAATAAAAATGCCAATATATTGTTTTGTTACCTTATCCATAAAATCCTTGACATTTGGACAATCTACCATACCAGTACTCGAAAAAAACCACAAAACCTCAACCGATTAGCTGCCAAGTATTATCGGGAACGCAAATCGAAAGCATTTATTTCACATGTCCATATTGATACCTGTATGCTCCTGAAAATTCCTAAACGTTTTGGGAGAATATACTACATATCACCATTAATTGATGGAATGTTATCCTATTTATTTTTTAATGACGGCAAACTTAACTCTTAACATCAGAATACGAAGTCACTCGAACGATTGTTTTTTCAATTTAAAGCTTATTTTCGTTGGAAAGAAAAATCATTATTAATTCATTACGTCATAAGTGTTTTTCTCGGAAAGCCTCGCATCAGATAGATCAGCATAGTCGTAAATTTTAGCGCTTGTGCAATTTATGTCTCATAATACTTTGATAACCCCGTAGGCCAAAATAACATTAAGTATTCATTCTGCAAAAGGGGCATGCTTGCTACATTACCGTCACAGCATATATTATTTTCTCGTAACACAAAAGCCAAATATCGTTTGATAAAAACATAACTCATTAATTCAAACAAGGAAGCTGTTATAAAGGTATAACAAATAAACCACCCGTAAATATATCTTGCACCGTGCAGAAACGTTATTGTTTTTTTGGTTTTTCCCACTATCCTTTCGTAAAGATTAATTAAATTCGTTAAACCTTATACTTGAGATGGAAACATAAAATGCTTCAAAAAAATGCCCTGAATAATTTATTGTTGTGATCCGCAGACAAGGTTAGAATTTTTACGAAAGAGCTTAACCCTCAGTGACTTGCTTTAGTCAGTCGCAAAAGCTTGAGAAACCAATAACTCAAAAATGTTACTTCCCTCCTCATTTTCGAATAAAAAAAGTCTTTTTACGCTTTTACTACGTGTCCATAAAATCTTCGACATTTGGAACATTCTACCTTACCAGTACTCCAAAAAACTGCAAAAGTTCCAAGTCAAATCTCGCAAAAGCCTGAAGCGCATTTGGATAAAATTTGCACTTGCTACCTCATTTACAACGTTTAGTTTGCTCCAAACCTTACACCTCAAAAACTTTTTACCACTTCCCCACCATTTACAATGCTGGTTCTACATTTAATTTTCTATTTGCGGTTGCTACACTATTTACGACCAGCTGAACAATTGCCACGATATCGTTGCTGTATTAAATGGAATGCTCCTCTTTGAAAGAAATCATCAACGAGGTAATGTAGTCAGTCAATTATATATATAACGACTTATAAACTAACATGTAACAAATCTTATTTAGCAAAAGAAAACTTACAACCGGAAGGTACGAGCCTTCGAAAACGTTTATACAAGTCTCCGATAAAGTTCGCGACGTTCGATACTTTCATAATTCCTTTACTTGGCCAGCTCTCCTTTTTCAAACGGCCTTGTGTTCCAATCCAACCTGGAATCTTTCTGATTGACCGTTGCAACCATTTGAACATGACGTCTGATTTCATACCTCAAACCTCACCATTCTATGACCACTCCTTACCCATTCCATCTATATTAACTATGTGCATTCTGGGCATGTATACAATATTCTCTCGAGCTTACATTTTAAACGGCTTAATTTCTCAGATTTTGATTGGATTTGTCATTAAATCCTTTTGTTTACATTCATACATTGTATTTGCAAAGGAAACATCCACTAAGCTATCAGTTAGAGTTTCCAATCAATTCAACCGGGCCTGCAAGTACTACAATCAACTTCAACTATTTGTAAAGACCTATAACAGCATTTACACTCGGGACACAATTTGCATTTTGATCTTTCTCATTGGCGAGTCAATCCTCAGCTTGTATGCTTGTATCTGTTTGGCCAAATTTTTGACTTTGGAACGGCGGCTAATATTTGGGCTCACTGCAGTCGGTACAACTTGCGGTGTTATGATCATATTTGATATACTGGCTAGCATTTATGAAGAGTCCAATGGATACTTGGAATTCCTTCATAATAACTTTCAAAAGGAGCTGTGTAGGAATAAGTCAAATAAAAGGGTTTTACAAAGTTTTGCTCCCATAAAAATTTCCTTGGGAGGTGGAAACTTTGTTGAGGCTAGTACACCCCCAGCATGCCAGCAACTCATTATTGAGCAAACTGTTGACTTGATACTTTTGAACTAAATTAGGTGAAAGATTTGCAGAATCTTGATTACCACAAATTAGTAGACCAAATATAACCTTGCAGTAGTAAGATTGAAATATTTAGTTAAATATTTAATTCTCAGCATTGCCGGCTTAGATAATGAAGTAAATATTGTAGTATTGAGTCTCACAGTTAGTTTTCAGGTTCTGAAACAGTAACCTGTATTTTTAGCGATGTGCTAAGAAATGGTCTGGCCCTGTTGGATTATCACGAGTTATTTACATAGGACAACTCTCGAACGGTTTAATAAAGTTCGGGGAATGCTTTTAGTCTAGTTTAATAACACTGTAATGTATGAACATTAATTTTTAATTTTGTGAAAGAGGCATGTTTGCAACGTGACAGCACATTTTTCTCGTCTCACAGCAAAGCAATATATTTGATTTAAGAATTACTCATTAAAGGGCTACTAGTAGTGGGGCTAGTGGGACATTTATGTGAAAAGCACCTTACCTATTTTGCTTCAATTATTCTGTGTTGAATAATTATAGCTTGACTATTTTGTTACTTTGGTGCATAGATATATTTACACCGTTATGTGATAATTCGATAATTGAGGATAAATTTGGAACCTTGACCGAAACTGCTTCTTTAAAGAGCGAATTTCCGTATATGGCGTATATTAATACTTATAATGCAACTCTTTAACAAATAAACCTCTACTTTATTTTGATAAAAATAAGCACGTTCGTATAAATTCCTGTAATCCTTTATCCTAAAAATGCTACTTGTAGTTTTATTGCAAGGTTTGGGGTAATAAAAATATGCATATCTACGTGTAACCTTTTTTTAAAGCATGACATATATAAAGCTATATTTTTAGAAAAATACCTTACCGTCGCAGCTTGTGTAAAGTTAATATTCTTATATTTTATTCAAAACTAGCATAGAATATAACTTCGGTATGTAATAAATTTTAAAATGTAGCTACGTAATATATTGTGATGAATCTTTGAGCAATTTTGTACAGGTTTCCGTAAAGAAATCTTTTAAATTTTATTGCCATATATTGAACTATATTCTTAAGAAAACTACCTTATCCTCGTAACTTGTATTAAGTGGATTTCTGCTTTATCTTAATAAAAACAAGTAAAAAAAAACCAAAACAAATATTTTTTAAACATTTTTTTGGATTTTCATGTTAAGGTTCAAAAGTATACAGCCTAAAATTAGTGAAAAAATTATTTTAAACAAACAAGTAGCCAATCATTCTTTTAATAATTCAAACAGAAACATTCAAACAATTCAAATTTTTACTTTCTGAAATGGCAGTCACAGCAAAATTGACATTAAGATTTGGTGTACAATTTACTTTGAGTCAACCAACTCTAATATGCTACTTTAGTGGTGTAATGGAAAGTATAACAAATTCTGTTTTATTAAAAACCCCTTAACATGGGTAAGAACAGGTTAAAAATTAAATGTTTTATTTCCTTCTAGTTATTCGATTAAAAGTTTTAACTTATGTTTAACTTTGATATTTTGCTTTCAGTTCAAGTCTTTTGACCAGTTTAGTGTGCTGATCTTTCATGTAGGATGCTTAAAAAATGTCAAATTAGATATTTTTTTCAATTAAATACTTTTTTTGCGATTATTCCCATTCTGGCAATTTCATTTAAACATGTGATTAAAAATGCAAGACCAAAAATAAATTGGTATGAAATCAACACAGTAGCTAATGAAGTAATTCTACGTTTGACTAAAAAATTGTTTCGAACTAGCAATTTCGAATTTATTTATTTAACTCTTAAACTCTGTTGAATCAATGGTTCATAATTTGTGAACAGTACAATGATTATGCAACTTCAACATTACGTTTGGTAAACCTAAGTAGCCTATTAGAGAATAACCTTTTCGTAGCAATTATGTGAGAGACAACTTCGAAATTTTTACTTTTTTCATTCAAAACGATTTAACAAAAAAACTGTAATTAGTTCAGTTAAAATACCCACATTAATATAATGTTTAATAGAAACTCGTACAAAATTTAATTTTTTCTTTTTAAATTGTTTTTTTGTCCTCTTTAAATTTTCAAAAAACATTTTTGAACTTTGTTTGCTTTAAAACAATAATATCAAACTAAGGGCATTTCTGACAATATCATCACAAATAAGTATACCCAATTTAGCAGTTGCAAAACCGTAAGGTCCAACTGTAACTCCAACATTGTTGGGACAACTTTGCAGAATCTTTTGATCGATTCGACTTACCAGCCGACGTTTCCAAACTTCACAGAACTGAATACAATGTTTTCTCAGAATATATGCATATGTGTTCATTAGTATGGCATTTCCAAAGCAACAAATTGACAAAACTGGTGAAATAATATAAACGACAATTGTCAAACTATTATATAACGTTAGCGTTACATAAGTACTTAAGGAAGCAGCAATTATCCCCACAGCAATCAGAACAATAAGAAAATCTGCGTAAACTAAATTCGCCACTGTGACAAGAACTTGTTGCATTCGAAAGCTTTTGTAGCATTTCGAAAACTTTGCGTTGACAGAAGTTTTTGAAATTTCAAAATGGTTTTCCGTAAATAGTTGACCACTTTCTAATGACAAAAATATTAGTAGTAGAGTTGAAACAAACAATGAACTGGTATACATAATGGAAAATCCGTGTAAAAATGCAGAAAATGTTTTGACCAAAAAGCTTGTTCCCAAGACAAGCTGTATGGGTTCCCAATTAATAAGAAATGGTGCAAGGGAAAAGGACAGGGAAATCGTAAGAACTGCTAAGTATAGCAAGTATATCATAATTTCTTGTATTGCAACATTCCCTATTTTTAAATTTGATGTGTAGTTGATTCCATTTCCAAGCCTGCATGCCTCTGAAACTAAACATCGTAAAACTTGATGTTAGTGACAACTAAATAACTCGACGAGTTAAAAATTGTTAGTAAGGCGGTGAATATTGCACAAAATGTAACTTGGTCCAGATTTAAATTTGTGTTGTCAACTTGCCAAGAATGAAATAAATAGCCAAGATGAATGAGATAGATTGGTTGAAAACAAGCAAAAATAGCAATGCCCGCGAAAAATAGTTTTTTTCTTGATGATTTTCCAAAATACTTAGGATTTCGAACCAACCCGTTTTGGCTGATGTCAAATAGGTACGGAGTGTTAATAAATGTTTGGAAAAAGGAGTGAACTCGAAAAGAAGCTTTAGTAAATGACATGTTAAAAATTTGTTTTTGAAGGAATTTTCAAGAGATTGATGTTTTCACATTGGAAAAGGTGATGTGTAAGGGTATTGCTACGAATTGCGACTAAATTGAAAAATAACGAATATATATCTAATATCAATATTTTGGACGATTTTAGTTTCCAACTTTACTTGAATATACTACTGGACTTTACGACGACATATGTATATGTCAGCAGAATTAAATTTAAGTATATTTAATAGGTGTATTAAAAGTGATTTTCCAATATGCGTATCTGGACTTCCTCGTGGCGCCATACTACCATTTGTTTGTATTATTGCCGACGATGTCACCTATATTTGTCTAAAGTAAAATAATAATTTTGTGTACAACGAGAGCTCGGTTTAAATATTTATGTATTTAAATAAAACGTTTCGATTCATTTTCGTTCCAAAAAATTGTGCAAGTAGTCACAACCATTTTCTTTTTGCCTGTATGACTATCTACAGGGAAAGGTAAAGTACTTTGACTGCTAAACCCTAATTCTAAAACATTCAATTATTTTAATGCAGGCCCTTTTCGTACTTGTATAACGGCTACAGAAAACAAAATACTTCTATAAACTACAACGTAATGTACCATGATAATATTGAAAGCTGTAATGATAAGTCATTTCAACAAAAGTTTTATAGTTGATGACATCATCAGGTTCGTCTGCACCCAGTGTGGATGGTTGTTTTATTAGTCGTGCTCCAAGCTTACTAATCTCAAAAAAAGAAAAAGGTTCTTTTTCTTGCTCTGCGCATGCATATGCATGTACACTCGTGTAGGTATGGATACAAACAAATCTGAACTTTACGGCATTGTGCTGAAAAGCCATACCAGTTTAAATGTTGCTCAATATTTAAAAGCGCTTTCATCAAATGTTGATCCCAAATCCGTCAAATCCTTTGGGAAAATAGCGGGGAACAACTACGGAATATTTTTTGCAAATGAAAAAGATCGTGATAAAGTGCTATTGTTGGAATCAATCAAGGTCAACG
>JAQFZG010004592.1:0-11534 GCA_034695465.1 Entomobrya nicoleti
CTTGTTTGAAATACAACAAAATTACTACTTGATCACCCTACATCGTAGCTGTTGAACTAACGCTGTCACCAGAGCTATTTACTTGATACATATTCCTCTGCTAAATCCGCCAACTGTGGTCCCCGCCCCAACCCAAAACGATTGTCAACATCATTATCCTCTTCACTTTCAACTAAATCATATCATCATCTTCAGAATTGTGTACACTGTACACCGTAAATCATTTCCCACCGAAAAGCACAACGATCGCACAGAACAAAGCCGCTCCCAAACAAAGCGGAGCCCCCACAGTCATCATGATCGTCACGAACAACCTTGCAAAACTGAATCCCCTTCCTCAGCGCCACCTCAGCTTCCACACTCATCTACGAAAATAAATAGATGACAAATAATTCTTTTTCTTCTTAAAAACTAAATATCAATTCATAACATTTTATTTTTCTCCTTACAATACTAAATTCCTTGAGAATTCACACAAAAATTTAACACATTTTAAATTAGGCATTTTCAAAAAATCCTTTGTAAACCATGTTTTGTCCGTCGTGCTGTCCAAATATCAGAGGAGAATTGAGGTGAAGGCTAATTGGAATGGGGAAGGAGGCCAGTTGGAATCACGGTATTATTTTAGGGATGGGAGAATGCTCACGGATGCTGGAATTGCTGGACATTGAGTACGTCTGATCTGACGAAAAATTCGTCGGTTCGATAAAGATGATTATAACTTATTTTAAACTAATTACTCGAGAAATCCAGCATTAAATTCTTAATGTACAATAGAACAATAATTTGTGTTTGTAGCATTAGTAGCAAAAAATATTAATTGTATTGATATTAATTAAAGTCTGAGTAAAACTATTTAGACAACTGTTAATTGATATATTTTGTTTTATTTAAAGTGTGGACCTTGTATGATAATTTGAAGTAGAAATTCTCCTTTATTTTGAGCAGGACTTTTAGAGTTTGCTGTTTTGGTAATTTTTTGACTTAATTAAAGTCCAAGCAGCGAATATTGTGTCAGTTTCTACGTCTGTGTAGTAGAAAGAAATATTGCTATTAAGATTGATGGATTAATTCATTCAAAGTTAAAAACGTTGAATACGTTTAGTTTATTGTTGAGACTTAGTATACATGTACGACATAATTTTAATTACACGTCATGCTCCAAAATTCAAGCGTTAAGCTATCATCAATTGAACTATCTGTCTACGAAGCCATAAGGAATGAAACGAAAGAGAACATAATTTGGATTTTATCGTATCTTTACATGTTGGTAATATATCTTAAGAATCAAACACAAACATTTAAATTCTAATATTCCAAAATAATTATTGGGGAAACAAGTTCTTTACCCGTAACGCTGGCATTACGTATTTCAGTGAATTTTCATTAGTTAAACTGAAATATAGATCTATGTCCAGATATTGTAAGACATGTAAATGAATGTATTGATATCCTAGCATTTGAAAGCTTACATACGCTGACCAACATAAGTAAAAAAATCAGTTCTCCAATAATTATCTGATGAATTATATAGTAAGCATTTATCAAATGCTCAATTCGGTTGTGAGCAGTTGTCTTTCTAGAGTATCGTTCTTTTATTTTAGTGGCGAAATCATCAATCGCAATAACCAAAAGTTAATATTTTGAGAATACATACTGAAGACCATTAGAAGTTCTAACTTGTATGTACAAATGGTTCCAGAAACGTATTTCAGTAGACCTTTCCACCTTGCTATCATTATGAAACATTTGGCCTTAAAGTTGTGCCCGTGCAAACTCTTTCAAATCCCAAAGGTAAAAGCTTAGAAGCATTTAAATTATCTTACTACGAGTCAGAGTTAAAATAACTTATGTTTAAAACCTGCACCATAACAGCTATAGTCTGCTTACAATTCTTCCAAACTATTAGCACATCAAAGGGGACCATTGAAGATACAATACTTACATGGCTAGGTTTCCTCGACCCTGCAGTGGGCAATACAAACATTTACTTGACGCAAACCAAAGGGAAAATAATGGAAATCTATTTAAATAATTTGATGGCATTTCATAAGCAGAGTCAATTAACTGGTGAAAAGCCAGATAAAACACATTCACTACATGAAATCCTCAATCTAATGACTATTCCAATGGGACTACTGACAGGAATCGTATTCGCCCCATTTTTCGTTCTTGGCTTTCACTTTCATGCAAGAATCCTTTTACGGGATATTTCCTTCTCAAAAACTTCTCTGTCGATGTCAATGCCAATGTATTCGAATTTCACGAACAATTATTTGATTTAATAGGACGTGGAATTGTACCAACGTTAGCTCAGTTGATTAATATATGTTTTTGGTACGTTGTTGTTAATGGAAAGGCGTTTATTATTAGAGCGATTCATATACTTGGACCAATGATGATGCGACTCTGTAGTCTGTATAAAAGATGTCTGGGCATAATTTAAATTTAGTGGAACCTGTTACGGCATTGCAAAAATTTACAGACAGCTACAAATATTAAATATTCAACAAGATTGTTTAGCATGCTTAATGATTTGTTGTACACTTGTCATGTCAATATTGCTTAGTCTTATAGTATTATTTAGTGGATATGGTTCTACAGAGGATGCCAGTGATATTAATATAGCCACAAATTACTATATTTGTACTTGACGCTATATTTATAATGTTGGTGGTTCTTGGTGGAATGGTAGCCGTTCATACGAAGTCTAGAAATATGTTAGCAGAGGTAACACAATTAGAGACAAAAGGTTTGTCAATATACGGCAAGAAATGGACAAAAAGGTTTTTCAGATCATGTGTCAAACTTAAAATTAAATTTGGAGACAGTAGCTTTCTGGATGAACTAACGCCATTAAGATGTCTGGATGTTTGCATTAATTTCACGGTACAAATGTTACTTTTGCAAAAGAATAGTAATTAAAGGTTTTTATACCTTACAATTACGTTACATTGCTATAATCTAACAAACTTTATTGGATTATTGTTACATCGATCTATAATGTTGCTTTTTGTCCTTTTGATGGTTTATACATGAATTCTGAACATTGACAGATAAAAGTTTATTTAAAAATTATCCTCCGTATTTGTAAATTATTTCCCAACCGATATTTTGTTTGCGAAATACATATGTTAAACGTATGTAACTTAAAGCTCTTAATTTAAAAAGCTTTACCGTAAAAATGTTTTTGAGACAAAACCTTTAGAAAAAAAACTGGAGTAAGAAGTTCCTGAAGAACCATTGATATGACGCCAATAATACAAATCTTAAGTCAAAATATCAAGTATTTAACGACGCCATTTTATAGTAAATTTCACTATAGGTTTAAATGGTCAGTACCTCTTAATAACTTTTGTCGCCTTTTATCCAGCTCTTTCCCTAGATAATACTTTCTTTGTTGCAAAAATCGAACCTATAGTCTATTACTTTCTACATTTGGTTTCAACTTGGTTTGGTGGCAAATAATATTTCATGTTCAAGTGCTGATGTGTTTTGTACGTTTCATGCACTTTTTATTCTTAACTATGGGTTTTACGTGTCATCAACAAAAATGAGAGTCGTTTATTTAATATTTTATCAGGACGAAAATGTTACTATAAATTACCAAATGTAGGGTAAATCATTGTTTATGTTTCGTACCTTCATGAGATTTTATTAACTTATATTGAAATCAATTATTGTGTCAGAACAATGAATTTAATTTAATTACATGAATCACACACGTGAACATAAAGTCAGTTGTAGTTTCATATTTCTATCATCACAACGTATACATGGATTTTAGTTTTTGCGTTCCCATCGAAGCATTAATTTAACTTCAAAACCAAAATAAAGATACAGGAATACGTATATACTTGGAGTTCGACTTCAACGTTTGACAAACTGAAATACGTTAGGAATTTGAATGAATGCTCAAATTCATGAACTCATTTTTTAGACATTATCAACACATATACATCGCAACTATTGATTGACGTTAGACATGCGTCATAATTACATAATATGTAGCTCACTCAAATCACTATTCATATCGTTCCGAGTTAATTAAAACTTACAAAACACTTATGCTGAACAAAATATTTCCTAACGATAAATATAAACCGTATTTCTGCTATATGTAAAACATAATTAGAAACCATAGCAGTGTTGTAGTATAAAACCCTTGCTCATGTTATAAGTTCACCAATTACATTTAAGCACGTTTTTTATGTAAGCACACGTCCACAAAATAAAGTCAGCTTTTAATTTATCGATTTACGAACGTGGTATAAAATAGGGCTTGCTTCTTTTATTCATTTCATTTATTCGTCAGTCACTGAGCTCTAACGGCAAGAAATATTTAACCGTTATTCAGTTATACTTAACTTCTTGTAAATCTTTATTTACCTTAATACATAATAAGTTTCACTTAGTTGGGAATCATGGAAGGTATTAACGCCTCATCCGACAAAAAAATCCACACTCACTGTGAATCCAATTCATCGAATTATCGTTGCACTTTGGTTATTCTCGATTCAGAACGTTGGGTAATGGACGAACTAAAACAAACTAACAGTAAACTTTCTCAGCAACGAGATTTCGTTGGCGGTGTACAACATAAATCACAATATCAAAAGGGAGTTAAGAATACTAATTCGCAACAAAACAAAGCCCTTAGAGTTAAACTTGAGGGAAAACCCAATTTGCAAGGTACACTTGAAGTGGAAAAGCTACCAAACAAGGAAAAATCTACAATTTTTCTTGACTTTCAAAAAGATATTGACGATGAATCAGAACTGGTTAATCAAATTCCAAAAGGTAATCAGAATTTGATTTTCACTGTTTCAAATTGTGATTACCTGACAAAACCAGCAAAATCAGAAAGTAAATTCAAATTTGAAACAGGGCTAGAAATTCTATCTTTCGAGCTTTACAGCAACTCGGGGGAAAATAGAGATAAGACTAAAATAATGAGGAAACGTGAACTGGACGAATTCAAAAATATTCTGGAAATCAATAATGGTGAAATGCTAAAGTGTAGTATAATTCCATCTGTAAAGGCCAACAATATTACGTCAGTAAAATCGCTCTGCTCACTAAACGTCCCAACTTTTAAAGAACCGGCGAAAATCCGGCTAAAAAGGCTGAACTATCAGTATCAACTGGATGATCAGGATCAACCACCCAATAAAACAACACGAATTTGTAACGATTTAAGTGCACAGGAAATTAACCATGACATAATGGAAAATGTACCAAGTGATACAGTAGCGCAACTCAGTGATACTACAATTACATCTGTTACAAAGCATGTCATGGATACTTCTAAAAAGGGATCATGCCTATTTTATTGCACCTGTAAATTTTATTTTGCTACAAAATTGGGTCTAAATGATCATACTAAATTGTTCGCAAATACTTATAGGGAGACAGAAGTGCAATTTCAAAATAATCTTCTTCAGAAAATTCAGTTGCAAACTCATTGTTAGTTCAGACAACAATTATTGAATATTTATGATTTTAAATCCAGGCGAATTAGAATTTGCCATTTTCCAATTAAAATTAGGTTACATATATATACGATAAAGAATGTATGCTTTATCCATATCTCAAACGGAACAAAATTTTGACAAAATTGTTTATAAATAAAAACGTATTTTCAATTAAGTCATATATACATGCCTAGTAACTATTATGACTGTATATGAAAATATCGCAAATACATAAGATAAAATGTATACAAATTGAATAATTGTATGTATAAGTATCATGTATTTTTTTCAAATTCAATTATTCTATGTTAAAACCAATGATGTCATGAAAAAACTTATTTTTAAGGAGTCAAATCCAGGTCTCCATGTTATCAAGCTATGTGATAATAAAACCAGTCTTTATTTGTAGTAATCATGTCAGCAGCAATGCTTGGCATTCTCAGAACTTTTTAACAAACTCCAATGACGTCAATTTCAGGTGACTTTATTAGTTGTATTACCAATTTCATACATTTTGTTATAAATATAAGCATATGCTTATATACACACATTCGATAAATGCTAGGCACGTTTGTGAGCTTCTGGTTGTATCAAGTATTGATTAACTAGCTATGAACGTAATCTCACGTAATGAAACTAAGCAATTTCATACTGCGCAATTGATACCTCAGGATTAAGATAATAGAAATCACGTGAACTTCATTGAATAACTTATGTATTTATATTTTTCATAAGTTTGAATTTGTAACGATTTATGTCTCAACATGTTTTTATATTTCATATAAAAGAATTCATTACGTAGCATTTTTATCTGTCAAACAATTTTATCCTTGTAAATTTCTCATTAATAATAGGTACGTTGAGTGACAAGTTTATTCGGAAATGCTAATCACAAATAAATAGATCCCAATTCCAAGTACGCGAAAACTTATCTAACTTTTATCAGAAAAGGGCAAGGCTGCTTTTGGTTTTTTAAGGATATCGTCTAAATTTTCAACTAATATGATCACAAAATTCACAAATATTATTAAAAGAATAAAAGTTAGCCAATAAAACATTCGGCCTAAATTTCAAGCCTTTTCTCAAACACATTGCATAGTATTGGGAAGTTGGTATGATTTTACAATGTTTGATTTGGTGGTGGCTATAGTGGGAAATACTACGACACGTCGCTTTTATCTTTTCTTTGAAATCCAATGACGTCACATTTTTAGAGGATGTGGTTGCAATACTTGTCAGAAAAATTAAAACAAATTAAACCATCATATTTTCCGCTTAAGATATATCGACGATATACTATGTGCGAATTGCAACATATTAACAGCGAAGTACCTTATAATATCAGCTAAAATTTAATAATTTTAATAGTTTAAACTTCAACGTTTAGTTTAGTAAAACTAAATGGAACTTGTACAAATAACTGTGCTAGATGATATGCAGAATGCTGTGTGCATAAAGTAGCACTTCAAAACAATCATTTTCCTGCATTTTCAATCTTATGATATCGAGGTCATCATTCTTGTCAGTCAACATATTTGGTTTAAGCTTCCTAATCTTTTTCGACCTAGATACTTGATAAATTTTGTTTGCAAAGTACAATTCAAAAAATATAACTCCTAACTTTTTTAATTGATCGTTATTTGAAAGACGGATACAAAATAATGCTACAAAATTTGAAAAAGGAATTTATGCATGTATTTCAGTGTAATCCAATGTATACTTGAACCACACGACAACATATAATACGACATTAAAGATATTTTTGAAAGTTAGTCCAACAGTAGATAATCCTTATCTCTATTTTCCATATTCAGGACAGTCAATTGATAGTTTATCAACCGAGCCAATGTAAATGCCTGACAAGCAAAAAGTTCATTTAGAAATTTTAATACATGATAATAATAGTAATGTAAGTTGTTGTATATGAAATAAATGGTAAATAATTTAATCAAATTCTTTTACAAAACATACATCTTTGACCATGCAAGTCATGATTTTATTTACTTCAGCTACATACGGCCAATTATATTTATTATTTTACATAATGCATTAATTTTTTTATTTAGCATTAGTATAAAATTGCATGTTTTATAAACATTACTATTATCTATTAGAACCGATGTTTGCTCTCTGATCAACTTTTCCACAAATGTTACCTTCCATCGCATCTTTTTCGCTGCCCCAAAGTGTTTCAAATAATTTTATATGATTATTTAACCATTCTTGTGATGAAAATGTGAGTCCACAAGCGCAATAGAGTAAGTTTAGTTCACGTTTCTTGTTGGCTACTTCGTGCCATTTGTCGGAGTCCAAATAATTGGTATTTACAGACATCACTGGAGCAACCGGAATGACCTTGATGTTATCAATTCGTTCCTTTACATTTGCAACGTTCCAATTTTTTGAAGAGTCCACAGAAACCACCGAACAGAAGTCATTTTGCTGTTGATATTCGTAATGTACCCTTTTTAGTCGAAGCCTCATCGGTGCTTGATGATTATTGGGAATCGGCTCTAGATTAGTCGACTTACTAGGAATCAGGTCAACTGATTTATCAAAATCAATTGACGTCATGATGGTTTGAGTTGATCTGGTCTTCGTTGTAATTTGATTTTTAGCTTGAATTTGATTAGCAAGTTTCTTTTCTTTTTCAAGTTCAGTCAACCTTTCAGTTTCCATGTTTTTCAACTTCTTTAATTTGTTGGCCACGCGAATCGACAGCTGTTTTAATTTATTTTCAAATCCGATTATATTTGTGGCTGATATACTGGCACACTTTAATTGAAGTGATTTTTTAACAGATTTCCCATTCAATACGTCAATTGTAAACGAAAATTCGCTATCAATATGCTTGGAAAATTCTATCAGTTTTGTGAATATTTTCCTACCACGTTTCCTTTCCAAATCGAGATTTTTCCTCAATTTCAATTTCCCCCTTTGTGAACTTTGAAGCAGTTTTTTCTGATTTGTAATAATTTTTGTTGCATCTTTCAGTTTCCCAGTTTGATGCTTTAGCTTGTCTTGCAGTTCTAAAATTACGTCTCTTTGCTGCGTAATTTTCTGGTTAGCTTGTTTCAATTTAACTTGAGATTTGTTTGAAGCACTAAAATTCCGAATTGGTTTTGGCTTCCATTTTAATTGATTTCTGCAAGTTGGGGATTTCGGAATTTCTTCCAGTATTTCTAGATAATCGTCGTCAACGTCCATGCTGTAGTTATCTAAAGGATCTTTAGTAGGCATTTAAAATAGAAATATGATGCTTACTTTGCCTGATGCGCAAAAATACTATCGTATGATACGTAATTATGTAACGGAGCGGCTTTAACACGAGTAATGCTTCTGATTCAGGATCTCAATGAAGACTGAAGTAAAGCAATGGAAAATACAATTGGGTATATGTTGGTCGGTTTTGTGGTTTTTAGCTTATTTGCTGGATGAAAAATCCATTGCATACAAACAGATATGCACGCAAATGTATTAATTGACAAATAAACATGTATGATGATGTATATTGTTTACTTGGTATTATATGTATCTCTATATTACAACAAACAACGTATGGATTATGACAAAACCATACATACACACATTTATTTACAAATTATTATAATAAAGTTTCATTTGAAAAAGGATGAACAATGGAATACTTTTTCGCTTTTATTTACAATTCGCAATGTATCGTCAATTTTAATAAGTCATCATGGATTAAGTTGCCATTAATTTGACAAAATATTTGGGACGGAGTATGGGTTAACGATTTGAGGAAAGTATACGTGAAGATTTAAAGAGGGCATATTCCAAAATGATAAAACTCACACGTTTGTATTTTTATGACAAATTATCATAGTACCATCCTGCTTTTACATCAACAAACTGCCGTCCGGTCTTGTCAGTATCAAACCAGTTTGTGGCGGAAAAATAGAAGGAATTTGGAACACGCTTACTAATAACTTGTGCTGACAACCTGAAATTAACATATAACTGATTCATGCATGGCCGTTGCCATCCAAACATTAATGTTGTGTTGACTTTTGTCCTTGTGGACAAATAAGATAAACAAAAAATGAAAAGTTGCTTGGTCATGTTGCATGTGATGCAATTACTTGCTTTTATCTAATGGACAACTCTAATGATGGTCAAAACACGAATGTGTTAAAACATAATACGCATATTTATACAGACAGTTTACCAATAATAAAATGAATATATTTGGAGAATAATTTCATGCATAACTTTACGGTGCTTACACTTATTTCTAAAATTTACGTATGTGGCATATAATATAGCGTTTCAAAAAACGAATATTTGAAATAAACTGCTATAAAACAGTTTATATTTTTAACATGAGTAAATGCCCAAAGAACGGCTAACTGGCTTTCATTCACTTTTCCAAGGAACAAAATTAACAAAACGCAGATTAACATGTTAAATTTTGAGAGCTTGATAAGAAATTACTCTTGCATAAATCTTACGTGTTTACAACAATTTACTTTGACTAAATTTATCACCAGAAAATATGCTAGCTTAAAATGTAAAAGATTTAAAATGAAATTCGTAATACAAAGTGTTTATATTTGTGTAAACACGTTATCTTGCACCTTTCCAGTTAAAAGCTCTAAAACATGTTTGATTCTTTTGACCTTCGCAGTATGGCTTTGCCAAATAACAAAAAATCATATTTGTATCACGTTTGTGAAGTAAAAAGTACTTGGAAAATAGAGGACGTCAATTACATGCTTGGTAAATTTTTCAACTTCTTGCAACTGATAAATATTTTATTGATCGACTTTTCGTGAATTAAAAAAAAATAAAATTAATTCTGGTACTGACAATGAGTAAAATCATCGTTTGCGAAGATTTTTTTAATTTGTCGGCATTCGTCAATTTATATAATGCTCAGAAATTATTTTTTTAAATATCTAAATAGCCTTATTTCATTCGTATTTTATTCATAAGAGGTTGGTTTACTAGTTTTTCCACCAATCCACCAATTATCAACTAATCACATTACTTCACTAAAAGCTCTGGACGTACAGAAAGATCAAGAAATAAACTTACCAAACAAAATGATAAGAGGACTTAAAAGTCACTCATGATATGGTAGATAACGTATGGAGCATTTGTTTTCATTATGTGCACAGGTTAATGTTTAAGGCTTAGCAATTAAAGGTTTTGCTTAGTTTCTAGAAACAAATCGGATTGGATGAACTTGGAAAAAACTCGTCGTTCAATACACAAGTTTTGTCACAAATAACTACTGATTTGAAGGAAAAGGAAGTCAAAATCAAAATGCTTACTATGGAAATGCTGAAACTGCCAGCTGATATCTTTGGCTCCTTGAACAACAATTCACAAGAATCCTTTGAAATGGTAGGCAGTTTTCTTGGTTTTTAATTTAATTGCACTTTGCACTTTAATTGCATTTTCTGCCTAATTGCTAAAATTATTGTTGATGAATTTGAATTTAGAACTGGGCGACAATTTTATATTTTGGGGGACATAAATCTAAAAACAGATTGGAGTTACTCACTTCTGGAAAACTTACTACTAAAATATAATGTGAGACAAATAGTTAATCAACCGACAAGAGGAGATTCCTTACTTGATGTACTTATTACAAATGCCGCTGAACATGTTGTACAGATGTCCATAACTGAACCACACATCTCTGACCACATGGCTATATTAGCTACACTTAATATGAAAAAACATAAAATACAAAAAAGAAATAATTTTTCGAAACTTCAAAAAAATTAACAATAAAAGTGTATATGACGAGTTATTGAGTAACAAACCACATGTAAATACAAATATGTCAATAGACACTAACTTTGATAATATTATCACACATACATTAAAATTGTTTGACAAGTTTGCTACAAAACGGAAAAAAACATATAAGTGCGAAAAATGTATTTAAGTTAAGTGATGTGACAAAATTTGTTATTCATCAAAGAAATGAAGTATATTCTGCGTTACGAAGGAGCTCTTCAAACGAACTTTTGTGTGAATACAAAAAATTAAAGAAAAAAGCCAAACAACTAATAAACCACGACAAGA
>JAQFZG010004593.1:0-11534 GCA_034695465.1 Entomobrya nicoleti
GGACGGACGGACACACGGAACCAACAAACACTATACGTACATTGCATTTTCAATAGGATTCCGAGAATCCTAATAATTGAGAGTGAGGACCCGGGTAAAAACACAAGGGGAAAAGGAAGGTATGTTGCATAATGGCTTTCATGCAAACTCCAAAATAGTTGAAAAAGGAGGGATGGGGGATGGCTTCTCATTCTGAAGTACATTTGTAACGAATACACCTTTTCCCAGTTCAAGTAAATTGCGTTCTGGTAAGCTCACACAGTAGTAAGTAGTGTGTGTATGTATCCGCAAAAGAGTATATGTTTGGTATCTTGCCTTAGAGTGAGAAATAGAAGTTTAGTTTGAGTTAGATTTATACATACTTTATACAAGTTTTTGTTCCCCACTGCACTTCTTCTTACATTCAACATTGCACCTTTACTTTACACTATTAACGTGTATGGAAAGCATTTTTGTTTTAAAATTTGAAATGTGTAAAAAAGGGGTTGCATTTTGCTAGTGGCAGAAAAGGAGAAATTACTGGATTTAAACAATAGCAAAAAAGAATGTATGGAGTACTCATGACAGCTTATCCATTCAGACACACATGGATTTTCTCTCCTTCTTACAATAAGCTTAAAATAACTTGGTATGCTTATATGTTTTCATTTATGTACCTCACACGTTCGGGTGGTTCGTGCCTAAAATTGCTCATCAGCTTTGCACTTTCATCATAAAACGTATACATCCCGAAAATATAATAAATTGTTATATATCACATTATTTAGCCTGTGGTGATGTTGTACATTGTGCACTGCATTTTCTTTTGTTTTATCGGATTCTAAATGTGTATGGTTGCTCCAGTATACTCTGTTGTTAAAAAAAGTAAAACGAGACTTACATAATAATTACATAGTGCCCACATGCACACACTTTATGCCTCATCCGCATGATTTCCACAATGAATTATGTGAGTATGTATCACTCATCCGGAAGAAAGAGGTGGACAGCCTGGTTAAAGCAGAGGGAGGGTGGTAGGTGGGGAGGAGAAATGAGAATAACTGCAACAACTTTCGTCTTGTGATGCGGAACATATCTTACCATGCACATCCCTTGTTGCATATATTTCATAGTATGTACATAATATATGCTCTCTACTGTATTTAGACGCTTACATACAGTCTAATAATATTGTATAATATGATACAGTGCTGAATAAATTTAAACCCATAAAATTGGTAGCAACTGGTCAAATAATTTAGCGAACAAGGAAATTACCTACTTCTCTGCTGCTGCTGATTTAAATTAGTGTTTGTGGTTGTCCGCTGTTGTTTCGACATCACTTCGGGCGTCTGGAATTCCAAATTTTTTAACAAAAATTGTAACGTATTTTTTAAACTAAGGATACATGTGTATGCACACAATATATAATGCCACTGCGTAATGTAATTATAATTCAAAAATACCTATACTATTACTAGTATTTGTCATGAATATATACCACGTTATATGTATCATGCAGTAGAATTCAACTCTTGGTTTTTAGTTTTTAGAATGTAAAATCAAATCATTTTCTGTCTTTTACAAATTAATGCAGGTTCTTGATTAGCTTAATAAAAATTTACGAGCGAAGTACGTCTGTCACAAAATATATGCATGCATTCGCGGCCTCTCCGCCTGCTAAATTAGATTACAGAAATATCATGTGTATAGGTAATATCATACCAGCATAGTTATAAATTCTAAAGTAGCAAAAATTACTGCACTTGTACCAAAAAAGCATGGTAGCAAGTAATTTGAAAGCACAAGATAATATCCACATGCATGTCATGCCATACCACTTTTCCTTTCCTTATGTTTTATTATTCATTGACTTTTCATTAGCGTTCGTGATTTAAGACGGAAATTAAAACGTCCCATCTGTCAACCCTGTCATTGTTGATGAAGGACCACGCGCTCTGCTAATACAATCTTCACTTACACCTAAGCTAAAAACCCTTCCTGGCGAAACTTTATGCAACGCGAGTAGGAAATCTATTAAAATTATACATAGATTTTATGGCTATGTCTATACTTGCACTTTTTTACAAATTACATATAATATATGCCGTAACGAAAAAAAATCGGAATTTGTAGGATGCCGGATACGTTGCAAAGCAGTCCAAGATGTATGACTCGCATCGCATTCTCATCACCACTACCACACCAGTGCCATTGTAATAATTGCATAGCTGATATAAAGCAGCGAGGGTATTAGTCAACTCCTCTACTTAATTCATCATTCCACATCACTACCACAGAGAGTAATCAAATGCACGTTTCCTACTGAAACCGTCACACCTTTCTAAATAACGTTAAAAAGGATAGGATGAAGAGGAGACAGATGAGACACCGACATGATCCACAGTTATATAACAAAGTCATCTTGCAAAAGCCGCATATCACATTCACATTACTCTCTCTAAATTCCTTGCTACTATTTATATACCAAAAAGTAATTTAGGAAGTGCACCACACCACACACATATTATGCGACATGGCGTCCCTGCCACATATTAACTACTAACCTAGTACTTTTATATTACTTTTAGCTATCTACTAATGTACGTAGTTGTTAACTCTGGTAGGCAACTTATTTTGAGAAAGCTGTTATGTTATCACCTCAAGTGGAAAACTTTGGAATGAAGATAGGACCAGGTGGGATTATTGATAAACCATATATTATATACACCACCAAACTGTAAACTTTTACATGTGTATCTTTGGAACTTGTTTTATTGGAAGCTTCCCACAACAAAAGCACCATATACGAGTGTGCACAGTATGATTGTTTCTAGCCTTATCCTTATCGAAAATCCAAGAATAGCCTGAAAAAATTTGTACCTTATCATTCTCCTGCCGTTATAGACATTTGTCGTCGGTCGTCACTAGGACTAGGAATGCATTTGCAGCATTTTCAGTTCTAAGCTTTCTACCAAATGAGTGATACTGATAGACGATAGCACCACAGCGACTATCAATAAGCCATTCAGTCAAACTGGCATTTCCTTCTACAATGCTATCATCATCTTTCCAATTGCTTGTGTGCTTGATTTTGCTGGACAGGCGGCTGCTAATCTGGCACGTACAAATCCCTGCAGATGTAGAAAAACAAGGGACCTTGATAAAAACTGTGTGTCTTTTGTAATCAGCATAGCAGTAGAATGAAAAGTTTATCGTCAGGTAAAGCAAAAGGGGATACCTGGTTTTTGGTGAGGATAATGTCATTATGACTAGGGAACCTAGTGCGGTAAACACCTTTTTCCTTCTGCCTGTCTCTTTGCATTATATTACCTGCCTCATGTCATGTTATGTTTATAATATCACACATCTTTTCTTACTGACTTTACTCGCGCTTTTAAACTGACTCTTTGGTTCATAGACAAACGAAACGGGTCTGTTTCCTTATACTCATTGTATTTTAAGGGATCACTGATATTATCTCTGATGTTTGCAAGCATCACTGACAATGTTTGTAAAAAGAGAATGGAAAAAAGGGACGGAAAGGATAGATGAAAAAGTTTTCTAAAGATGTTATGCAGATCATGCTATCATGGAAAAGAGCTTTGAATTATTGTGTTATGCTATACTAAAGATGCATGATGTGATGATACCGGAGCGAAATATTTAAAAGGAATTTAAGAAAAAAATCACCAAAGAAAATGAATTGTGTGAATGGGAACGGGAATATATACAAAACTGTATATTATTGAAACTTCTCCATGCACTACTTTTTATTAGCGCTGTAGTCGTGTAAAGTCCATATCATATCATAACATAACACACAAGGCCAAGGAGTAAAAAATACGAATAGTCTGAAGGAAGAAACACACACCAGCCACCCTAAAGCAAACTCAACTTGTATTTTCGACCAGGCAAGGCAATCTATTACGTAGGCAGAGGTGCAGTGGAACGAGCAGAGGAAAAGAGACGTTCACAACAAAGACAGTTCTTCAGTACATTCAGGACTGTGGAAGGGGGAACACCGTGTCGCTTGTGTTCTTGCACGTTTGATTTTTCTGTAGGCCAACTTGGGCTACTAGTTACCACAACTTGTTTTCTTGCATTTTGTTTGCAGAGTGAAAAAAGGATGCACATTCACGAGCTCCTTTAGAAAAGTTTCAGATGAATAATATTGCCTTCGGAGTTTTCTGGAGAATATAATAAAGGAAAAAAGCCATTTACGAATGTGACTACTACCTTTGAATTATATTTTGTAAAATATAAAATTGTGTTTTGAAATAAGTTGTATCAAAAGTCATAAAAATTGGGCTACATTTTGTTTACAAGTTATTCAACGACAACAACAACGGTGGCCCCGTCGTTGTCGCCGCCGCTCTAGTTTGTTCGTTTTGTGTGTAAGAAGTTGTATGAAAGTGTGCGTATTTGTGTGCCCAACACAAAAACAAGATGATAAAAAATAAAATTCTTTTGCAAGTTTCATTTTAAAATCAGCAGTTTTCCCAATTTCAATTCTTAACAACCTTCTTAACGAAAAACAACCTTCCGCTGTGAATTTTATTGCTGGTTGTTTGTATGCGTCATCAACATACACGAAACGGAGCACAATTTTACGTAGACCGTGTAGACTCAATTATTGTCTGAAAACGATCAACAAGGAAAAAAGAGCTTCAAAGGAAAGTCCATACCAAAAAGAGAAAAAAGGAAGACTTGGTTAAAAAAATTTGAACAAAGCACATAATATATTATTCCACAAAATTATTGTGAGTTTTGTGTGAGAGAGCATTACGTTTACTTACGAAAACTTCTAAAGAGAGTACTTTAGTGAAACATCCTATTTCCTTGGCCCATACAATGTAGTAGTGACATTACCTCTCTAAGAGAGAAGAACTATATTTCTTCGTCTACCACCAACACACTTACTTTATTTACGTGCCCATACATTATTAAGATTTTTATTTGACCTCACAAAACCAGTGCTCTCTGCTGTCTTATTTCTATTCTCGCTTCTTCTAAAAATTCAGTGTGAAGTAAAAAGGGAATACGTAAGCTTTACAACAACAAATTTTACTCAACGAGGGTGAGAGAGAGAGAGAAACGAAAAATACTGTGAATTGGGTAAAGCAGATATGCTCGATTGTGAAGGAACACACACACATGGTCATAAAATTAAAAGTTTTATCACTCTGTCGCCTCCTGTTTATACAGTAGTAGTAGTAAAATAAGAAAAGTACATGCAGTAATATTAGCCAGAGAGCAGGAGCCAAAAAGTCAAGAATTTATAAAAGGCTCTCCTCCAATTTTCTATGTAAAAAGGGAAAAAACTTCTCTGTGTATGTGTGTTATAAAATGATTCCTCTATCTTGAAAAAAATCTTACTGATTCTACTGATTTCTTGTGGGACTTGGAAAAAGGACTGTCTTTAACGTTCAGTTGAAGTCAAGCTTTTCGATATAGAGCACAAAAGTGAGAGAGCCAATAGCATGAGGATTAGTACAAGTTGGCTAACACAACTTTCATTGAGCAGGCATCTCCGCAGTGGCAGGAGCCGGAAAACAACAATATAAAATGAAATCTTGAAAAAGTTCAATCTCTTCGACCGATATAGATAGATGTATAATGTGTTGTGCGTGGAGGAGTCAAATAACACATAAAGTTGGACGTGGTATGATGACTGTGTTGCGTCTTTTTGGATTATTGAATTGAAAAAGGAGGCGCAATCAAGCCGGCCTTTTTGTTGGATCTTATATTTTTGGATATCAGTTTCTTGAACACTCGGAGGAAAAAAGAGAGAAGGCAATAACAAGAAAGGGCGAAGAATATAAAAAGGAAGATGAAAATAATGCATTCATAACTTTTTTTAAATCCGTGTTTGTATGCATGAAATAGTGGAGTGTTGAGTTGAAACTACTGGAAGAAGTAGTGTTTTATTCTGAGCGAAAAGTCAGGGATTGACCTTTAGTGGCACACTGTTGACAGTAAGTGTCGTCATTCGCTTTTTAATACTTCGTCTGAATACTAAATATTATAACTTCTTTTTATAGTCAAACGTCAACAGTGTTGTGTCCTATATACAAAACCCATAAAAAAGATCAGCCTAGATCACCCTTTCCTCTTTACACTTAACATTCCACAGCTCATCCAAAAAAAATCAGTGATTTTTTTTTCAACTCTATAAAGTAGAAACTCGACAAAAAAAGCTATAAAGTCTCTTTTTCCTCCTTGTGAGATTTGCTGATTGTGTGCTTCAATTTGTTGAAAAGTGAAAGAAGTTGAAACTCTGCCTATCAGTTTGTGCATGTGTGTCTCGCTATTTTTGTAAATGTGTCGCTTGTGCATGGATATGTGGTAGGATCTCTCTCTTCAGTTAACACATACCTAATACATTATTCATTCAACAACAGTGACAAAAAAAGGAAGTGGATGTGACGAATATTTAGGTAAGAATCTTATATCAAATATATACATGAAATTTTTGAACTTGCATTTGCATATAACAAGTTATTTGCTTAGTAGAAAAGAGCTCTCACAGTTAACAATCAATTCAACTGTTATACAAGTAAGTTTTTTGCGTTTCTCTTCCCACTTACTATAAAAGGAAAAAGTAAATACATAGTTACATACATGTACGCTAATCGATTCTTTCCTATTAATAATACCAAAAACCAATGCTATTAAAACCTTTGACATGTTGAAATGCTTAAGTGTCTCCTCGTGTATCTTTTATCGACTCGATCCTCATCATCATCGTCAGTAACAGACAAGACAACAACCGCTGCCGCAAAGTCAACTGAGAGCTCCCGACTCTTACAAAACCCTGTCCCAAGTCTCAGAACAACAAGCTGTCTTTTTATGAAGCTGTAATTATTGTTTGTACATGTGTGGATTGGACGCGGAGATTTGCCTTTGAGACATTTAATGCCTTCTCGTTCACTGTCTCTGACAGTTTGATACTTTGCTACTGTTAGGAAAATATATAGCCAACATTGGATGAATATTCAATACGGATTCCTCCATATTTACTCTTTACATTAGCAAATCGCTGATGAAGTGAATGTGGTGGGTCAAAAGGTGACCAGAGAAAAAGCGAATTGTGGTTGAGAACCTTGACCCTAGAACGATCATAAAAGTGAATGAATATTTTACAATACAGTAATTTTGTTATGTACTTGCTATCGTATATTGTATGGAAATATGTGGAAAAGAAAGCATTCACTGTTGTATGTGTTTTAAGAGAATCCAGGTTTACTGCTCCATTCATGAGGTTATTATTAGCACTTTAGCGTGACCTTTCATACATTTTATGTGAGTAATTAAGCTACTGCCTTGATGTCAGCATTTACTTTGCACGTAACCAGATGCACCATTTTAAGGTAAAAGTAAAAAAGGAAATCGTTCTACATTATTACACTGCAGTTGATCTGGTTATACGCACACTGGCACACTTGAACAAAAATTCTATGCGTGAATGTTATTCTTAGTTGGCAGTGAATTTCAAGAAATGTAAAGCATGACTTTCCAAGTTTGTTTGGATCCGTTTTAGATTCCATTGACATTCCACATCATTTTATTGAAAAAAACCTCGAAGTAAGAAAATACTGCGTTTTGCGTTTAGTTTCGACTGAAATATTTCGTGGTTGAAACAGAGGCATAAAACATTTTCGCTGAGTCGAGGCTCAAGAAAAGGAGCATTTCTAATTTACAAATGTGAACAAGCAAGAATTTTGATGGTTCATGATAATAGGAGTGAGGGACGATTACGCATTTTACACGCTGGTATGTAACTATGTAAGTATATTATAACTATAACATAGACACACGACATCGTGGAAATTTTAGGATGAATCCGTGTAATTTAACCATTTTGGCAGTAGATGAGCATCTATTATTATTTCGAAATGTGATTATTATGGCCTTGTAGTACACTTGGTATAAAAACAAAAGAAATTGTTGAGATATGCTGGTTTTCAACCCTGTAAGCGTTGTGTGTGTATTCAATAAAAACCTCATGCAATTTCAAACTCAACAACACATCACATTTTCCCCAACGACAACAATCTTTGCAAAAACGATCTGTGGAGTGAAGGTGGTTTTATAGTTGTTCATGTTATTATCGCAATGTCTTTGTCTCATCATTCTCTCTTCACTCGTTCATTTAGTTTGTTAGATACAAGTTGAAGTTTGTTGTTACGAGAATGAAAGCATAGCAAAATGAGCCAGATAAAAAGGGGCAAAACTAGAGTTTCAACAACACTAGCAAAATGAGAAGACGTTGACTGCTTTATTATTATTATGTACATAGACACAACAAAACATACTCGCGATTGCGTAATTATAAGGATTTCACAGAAAAGTACCATCGACCATCACCACAGTAGTGGGAAAAGGACCATGAAGACGGAACAAGATAATAGGAATATACACCACATGTATAACATTATGTTTATTACAGATATTACATACATAACATATACCATGATTTTGATTATGATACAAACCATTAGTTCTGCCTGGTAGACATAAAGCAAAAACTCAAGTGTGTACGTACACGGATATCATCAAACTCGGAAAATCCAATGTTTCATATAATATCTACTGTTGTCTTCTTTACCAAATCGAAAACAAGAGTTGTTATATATCAAAAAAATGATCTCGTCATAAGGCAACACGTTGCATTTCTTGTAGTTTTATAGCTATAGGGTAGGATATAAATAATGCATATAATTATTATTACAATAGCTTATGTTATCGTCGCAAAAAACAGTATTATATAAATATATAAGCTCTTTCGACGAGTATTATTCTTTAATACATTTTTACACTCTGGTTTGTGTTGGTTAGAACAATCCATGATGAACAACAACCTTTCATTAGCGAATATTATTCGTTCCAGTGATTACTGACAGAAAGCTGGTGACTAGCGATACTAATTAAGAAAACATCTGCAATGCGAATAAAATTGAACGCAACGGCAGCAAAAGAAAAGATCACGGCCACGGCGACTTTGTTGTTGATGTGAACTCCTCCTCTGTCGGAGTACTTGCATTGGACCTAAAAGGAGCAAGGTTTAGTTTTGCTCGAAGATACAAAATTTTGTTGTCTTCAAAGAAAAAAAGGAATAATGATGAGTAATTGGGGGAATATGTGTAAAAAGAAGGTTGGTGCAGTGGGTTGCTTTATTATTGCAAGATTAAAGGATGATCATGAAAAGGTAGCATTGTGTAGGTGCTTAATCGAATCAAAATCAAATCAAACAAGCAGAAAGGTAGTTTAAATGCAAATTTAAAGCAAAGATCAATTTCAATTTTTTTTAAACTTTGCAATACGTTGAACATTAATCTTAAAAGATTTACGGAGATAGATATTTATCTCCTTTTATTTATTGAGAGGTAGAAGACCCCGTCATCAGATATTCATTCATACATCAGTCAAGATAAATCTATGAACAAAGATCAAAGAGAGAAAAACAATAGAAAACCTGAGCCATGAATAAGGAAGAGTCATTATAATGACTATGCTATAAATATTGCATCTATCTGGAAACTATTTGCAATGTTTTATTGCGATTAGCTTCAAGCTACATAAGGTTACGGATACGGACTCGTAATGTGTACCAATAACCAAAACTAACAATCTGATAACTGCAAGATCGTCTTTATCATTGCCTCTAATTACGAAGTACGTATGCAAATGCATTGTAAATCACCTTTTAATTCTAATAAAATACTTTTTGCTTTCATATGCAAGCGAAATAGGGTTGGTTCTACATTTTAAATGCAATTTATGACCTTAATGGTGAAGGATGACCGCTGCTTCCTTGTAAATTGATGAAAATGAAAGAGATTGATGAATTGCAAAATCTGTAAAACAGCTTGTTAAATAAATGGAGCAAGTAACCCCTTGAAGCTAAGCTACTCCACAGATGCATCTTTTCCATTTTATTATGTTCAATTTAGTTGAATTAAACGTTATGCTAATCAACATAAAATGAGCACGTAATAAAAGTACTTGTTAATAACAGCACAAGAATTGAAACTTGTTTGCAAAACTTAAAAACATGTCAAACAGTACGAAACTTTATAGAAAAATATTATTTTATGGGTGTGGATGCTAGAAATGTTTTTCTTCAAGTGTTTCTATGTTATACACCTAAACAATTTTGCTTACTTGCAATTCCACATCACAACCCTCTTCCAATTAAAAGTGAAATCCAGAAAACCAGCCTACGTTGAAAATGATACGAGACGAAAGGGGGAAAGGTGAAATAGTGCAAATGAGAGATGACAAGCTGACTGAAAGAATTAAAGCTTGGAGCAAATTAAATATAGACTTTTAGAATACTGGCGTCTAATACTTTTCCTTACCGCGAATATATGCATCTAATTGCACACGTAGCCTGTTATTATTAAGGACAGGTGATTAGCATATCACGAATAATTAGCTTCCATATCAAAAATCATCTTGTCGAAAAGACGTGATTGGAAGGCAAAATGTGAAACAAGAGGTCTAAAAACTGACTGGCACACACAAAGGAAACCCATTTACGTGTTTACCACTTGCTACTCCAAGTTCCTTTATTATTCACCTCTACCGAAATATTTTTCATTAAGACGACACATATGAAGTTGTGCACTGAATAAAAAGTTTTTGAAAAGATTTGCCTTTTAAGGCATAATCTCTCAGTAATCTCTGCCTCGCACACACGCTGACTATCCAAACTCTTTTTCCTAATCAATCTGTGAGAAAAAAGTCATGCATATGGCTATTCATCCAACACATCAAACTATCAAACATGGCTCGTCATTAGTGATAATGCGGCTTTTGGCAAGTTTGCAAGAATCAGATTTGGCAGCTGTGTAAACTGATATGACGATAACGAAAAATATGTACAAAGTCTTCTCATCTTCTCACTCACAAATCAGTTGTCGTGCTAAAACTTAAGTGGTTCTTTTCTCATCATGGGTCTGTCGAGTTATTTGACACTTAGCAGTCTCATGTATCAACATTAACTTCACCACCACTACAATCAATGCAAAATGCAACCTGTTTTCTTTCTCTCTGGAAGTCAAGTCAATACAAAATATCGTCATAAAACTGATATGAACGCTGTTCGTCTTGAGTAACTAGCTTGGTCATAAATTTTCAAACTTGTCCTGAATTTGCCATTACACTTGTAAGCACTTAAATGGTTACTTAATCATGATGATGGCGATTGGAGTTGGGAATGTCTATACGTTACCATTTCAAATTTTACCAATCAATACAATTAACAAATACATACATTGTTGTGTACCTACATTGTTGTAAGATAAGTCGAGTGCCTATTTTATGTTCAGCTTAATATATGCAGATAATGGTGGTTAGGTTGATTTTTAAAAAGGTGATTGACATGGACCAAGATGTACTAAATTAACAGGCATATAAATTGTGGAAAAGATTTGAATGTCGTGTAGAACAAGAGGGTGAACAAGGTGTCGTCAAGAGAAGTGCTAAAATATACAGAATGGTCAGCCTTGTTCCCTGTGAATTATTGGCTTTTATTATGAAGTTACTTT
>JAQFZG010004594.1:0-11528 GCA_034695465.1 Entomobrya nicoleti
AGATTAGATCCACAATTAAAGTTACTTACCTTTTTATATTAAATATTATAAAAATTAAGCTAAATATGTTAGGGCAAGGTGAGGAAAGTTTAGATATGTTTTGGGGAAAGTTGGGCCAAGTTGAGACACGTTTCGGGTTAAGTTAAAATTTGTAAAAGTTGTATAATTTTGACGTCCAAAAAGATAAAGTTGCGTTTGGCATCATTTATGTATACATAAACAAAAGCAAATATAAATGAAGTGAAGGCTGCACTTCACATAACAGGAGAGGAGGTAACAGGAGGACAAACTCGTGCGTATTTAGAAGCGTAAATAAAAAAGCAAAAAATTGGACGCGGCTGCCCGGTATCGAACGTAGACCCATTCTTTATACATAACTTAAAATCTGGCTGCTTGACCACTCCACTACTAATGCTTGTAATTTGGAGCCTATACAATTAATGCTATTCCAATGCAATGCTTGTTTAGACTGCAGTTGCCGATAAACTCCAAATGCTTGTACAGAGTACAGAGAACAGACTGCTCTTCTGTATTGTTTTAGGAGCTTGATAATATGTTCTTTAATTATTACACATTTAGACAATTCTGACAAAGACCTTGTCTGGCTTCAACCCAAGTAGTTAAGTTTTGTTCATGAAAAATATTCCTCAAAATTGTGCATACGCAATCAGACCGAATTACCAACAACAAATTGACATACCCAATCCAATAAGGAGCATAACATAACATTAGCATTCCCTCTTTTTAATGTAACCCTCCAACGAATTCGCTGAATCCAATATGCTGCATTAATAAGCTGTCACTGGAAAATCCGCAAATAAGTGGGAATGGATTTTTATTTCCAGAATCATTAGTCATTTATTGGTATACACAGCTGTACTAGAAACTAAGTTTGAAATAAAATAATATTATGTACGTATGCATACTTTTTGTGAGTAGACATACATATAAAGTGAAAACACATTTTGAGAGACAGCGTGGCAGCCGTGGTGAAAAGAAAGAAACAAGGAGGAGAGAAGAGGGGAAAAACTTGAGAGAGTCGAACTGATTGTAGATTTCATGGAACCACTAACTCTGATGTGTAGTGGTGACGTAAGGGACATGAGTTCTGAGTAAAGACATTTCTAGAGGGACCACTATCTCGAATCTCAACACGACACTACAACTAAATTAGTAAAGTTGAAATACTCCATTATTACAAAGAAAATATATGCTGACTATAGCAAATTTCGTCGTGTGAGTTAAATAGACAGTTGAGTTTGAGTTTACACTGAAAATATGTGTAAAGATGTGTACGTAGCATCTAGTTATAAAAATATATACATACATGCAAGTATGAGAGATGCCATCATGATAATAGTTTAATATGTGCTAAAATCCACGCTTCGTTTCTTTGTTGGTGGTTGTGATCCAGCTAGCTAGGTTGCAATTTGCAATGGGCTTGTTGTTGTTGCAGTAAAAATAAAAATAAATTAGCACATTCATTGTACCGAATCTGCTGACACTGTTTGTTTGTTTACTACAGTAAAACTATTAAAGAGAATTGTGTACTTGGCTGGTCTGATAAGCTAAATAAATTTGTGAAAAGCAATAACGCAAGCAACACAAGACATTAAAAATTTACGAGAGCAGCATTTTTATTGGGTGTATTTTCATGTTTTTCTAAATGTCGACACAAGTAAGCACACATGTACATAATACGGATATTATATATGAGTTTCTTTGAACTTCTATGCATAAAAAATAGATTAACAAAATATGTGGCGAAAAGCACAATACATCTTATCTACCTAATACTACGACTGACTACTCCTGTTTTCCGTCACGATACTACGAACAAAGCTGCCTATTGACCTTCTATAATTCGTAGAATCACTTTCCCTGGTTTTCTCAGTTATTTGCGGATATTCGCAAACCAGGCATTTCTATTCATCATTCATCTAGTTGTTTTGCATAGGAAAGTGCTACACAACCTAGCTTTAGTCTATAATTCTGTAAAGTATAAACAATTTTCGCATATTATGCTCCCATTTTTATACGCTTCTTCATGGCCACAGTCGTAGTCATCATCATGAGTACTGTTTTTGGAATTAAGCTATAAATAGATTTGCATTCTCTGAGATACTAATCAATTCAGGATTTTTTTGGAGCTGGCTATGTACATTTGTGCGTTGCGCACTATTTTAATTTTAAATTTGCTTGCTCTTTCAAAATGATTTGTACATTAAACAACTTCTTACGACACTTGGGAAATAACAAACCTGATCCATATATATATCTAAAGTATTTGTCATTTTTTGTATATGTAATATATTAGCATGCTAATTTTGAAAAAAAAAGTGTTGTATTTTGGCAACAAAATTATTCCGACATTTTCCCTTTTTACCCTTAACACTCGCACTCTGGTAACATAGTATGTAGGTTTACCAGTCCCCTTTAAAGATTTCATGAATCTCTTTCTCCAGATATTGTAAACATGTTGTTTCTCGCGAAATTCTGACTAAAATCGTACATCATTCATCATTAGCGTTTTAGTCGTGTTTTGTTGGTGCGATCACAAAAATGGCATAATGGATTTTATGATGTTGTAGGGCTTCAAATGAAAGTTTTATGGCGCTGCATTATAGTGTAAAAAAGTAGTGGGTGCATTCTGGATTACTTCCCAATTTACGATCAGTCAAAAACGACAGGAACAGGAGGACTAACAAAGAAACGAGAGCTTTAATGCTTCCTTTCTATACAAACCAATAACATAAAGCACAAAATCATTTTTCATTTTCCCTTGCTTCAGCTGTCAGTGGCATGGGGAAAAAATAACGTGCCTTGCATGAAATGGGTACGCCAATACCGAGAAAAGGAGAAAAAGTTGAAACCCCATACGTGCAATCATGCTCACACCCATTGACAGTTCGGCACTACTACCTGTTATTATTAGCAGGCCAATTTATAATAAAAATAGGCATATATAATTCAACTTACAATTCACAGAGATACACATACATACATCGTGTTGTTGTGCATGAAATTGGATATAGGAATTTCAATATATATTTTTATTATTCTAGACAGGGCTGTATTGTGTTCAAACAGGAAGTTCTACACCAACATTAACATAGAACTTGGTGATGCTTGCTTGAGTTCGTAAAAATGTAAATATCACGTGAATCCAATTATTGAAACTTTTAATGTATGAAATATATCAAATATGTGTGCTCTGAAAAAAACTTTATAAATATGACACCCACAAAAAGTTCCAGATGAGGGAGAATTTGGAGAGTTCGTGCAATTGAAAAGGTACTACATACTTACTACAAAGGTGTTGTAATTCGAGTTTAGAGGTTTTTACCAAGAATCTTGTTTAACGACATAAATATGTATGGAAAGCATATGGCGGAACCGTGAAAACTTTGATAAGACTTTTTTATAAGTAAAAAGTAGGTTGCAAAAAAAGAAGAAAAAATATTCATATTTAAATAAATATATGTGGGTAGGTGGACTATTTTTTTGGTAGAGATGTACTCGGGTGAGGGTAATGGTAATGATAGATAAGTCATGGAGCACCTACTTTCACGTATGTCATGTAAATTATGGAAGCGCTCACAAATGTCAGATCAATTTATTACAAGAAAAGTACCGGGTGGCCTGAGTTCCTTGAACTGATTCCAAATCAAACATTTTCATTCCCTTTCCATTATTATAAACCATTTCAGCATTTCTTTTATAGAAAAGAGTAATTGCGTAGTATGGAGCTTATCAGATATTCCAGCTAAATCATGAGAACCGCAACATTTGTTCCCTGTCTTTGAAAATACGAAACGAACTTGTGTACGTAAAGGAATTTTTAAGCAATACTTTTAATGAAGTAGTGTATGTATGTACTTGTGTACTTGTACCTTGTACTTACCTTGTTTTCTCCATATTACAAATATCGTGCATGGGGTGTGCATGGATTCCACGTACGTCTCCCCTTTTCAGTCATTTACTTTACATACACCATATATACCCATTTAACATTAAAACTGACTTCCTGCCGACTGCCGTTTCTCAGGAAAAAGTCGCCAAGCAGTCTGGGATGTCTCATTGTTGCAATTTAACGAGAAGCCAACCATGTGAGACCAGCCCGCAGCAGGCAGGCTGTTTGGACAAGTTTTATGTTTTCGTGGTATGTAAAAAGTGTGAAGTGGTCTTATTATCGTCGAATCAAGTATAAGTATTATTCTTGCCTGCTATACAATACATCGTAGTGTAAATAAACTTTCAGATGTGATGCATCACCGTCATGAATCATGAAAAGTATAACAAAAGACTTGAGAAAATAAAGTAGTTTTGGGAAACCGGGGAATGGCAGAAGGATGCCAACTGCTTTAGATTCAAGTGTGTTGCATATAAAACATTTTGCTATTTTGCACACTACATGATTTTCTCAAGTTTCCCAGTAAGTTTCCTTCATTGTTACATACTTTCTAACTTGGACAACAGCAGCTTCTCTGCAGAGTTTCTCCATTCATATCTTTCTGAAGAAGGCTTGTTGAGGTAGTTCTAAGGAAATCCGGGCTATTGCATACGTGGTCAAAAACTGAAAAGTAAAAAGGGAGACTACTTCAATTCCACCAAATGCTGCTTTCATGTCATGTTTGGATAGCTGGAAAGGTAGATGTAGACAAGCAGACTACTCTAGGAAATAAAATTTACTTGACGATTCTCCAGAATTATGTTTTTGGGGAAATAGCTAAAAAGAGAAAAATCACATTTAACATAAAGCTAAAATTGTACGGATTCGTTGAATTATGAAGGATAGTAGTGTAGGCAGAACAAAGCGTATTTTCGGAACTGGAAGTATGAAAAAAGAAAAAAGTTCATTCAGTGAATTCATATTCATGATCATGACTATGACAAACAATTTTTAGCAACGAAGCACTTAGACTATTACAAAGTGTATTTACTACAACACTTACATATATTGTTTGTCTAAAATGAAGCAGTGGCAAGTAAAATTCATGGTTTTAAAAATACATTTCGCAACTTGAGATTTTTCAGTGTACAGTAATTTAAAGATGTGCTGTATTGTATTATTATGCATTGTACACCGATTATAAATAAGTATGAGTCAGGCAAAGGCAATTTACAAACGTGTTATTCTAGAAGTTGAAGTTTGTCTACAAGGTCATAAGCATTTTTTCCCATCATTTCATAACATATTTGTAATAGACATAATTATTATTATGGATTAACAATAATATAAAATAAGCGTGTACACTAAAAGCCTCTCACAGATATGCAATTATGATTAATTAGTCATTAGTTAGTTGTTAGTTATGAGTAGGTTGTGTTAGGCACATTCTATTGAGTATTATCACCTCGACTTTGTAAACTATGCCAAACTTTTTTTTAGTAAATATGTTTTGAACTCTTTGACCTAAAACGTTGCACCTAATAAACCCATTAACTGTTTTGTCATAAAATATAATTATAGGTGAAATGATGTTTGACAAATTCTGACATTTTTCATGTTATTTTGCTGAAAATAGCTTTATAACACATGTTGAAAAGCCACATCAGTCAAGCTGCACAAGTGACAAGAGTTAATGAAGAAATTTCGTTGCTAGATTCAACAATTTCGCCTGAAAAGGATTTTCACTATATACTGATATGCACAATCACGAATGCTTCATTGTGCCCCATGCGTCCCTTAATAGACTTTCTTACCCAACCTTTTGAATTTTGAAGTTTAAGTGTGAATTTTAGACAAAACAAAGTGAACGTAATCTTCTGAATGTGGACTATTTTATTATCATTAATCCTCTTCTCAAAGCCCATTTAAAAATTATATAACAAAGATACTATTGAGAAGGAATGGTGAAAGTTCTTTGCAATAGGCAATATGTAAGTTATAATTTCCAAGAATGCATGCATAAATACATACATGTTATTGCAAAACCAAGGCCAACGATGGCTCTATTAAAATGCTACTGTGCTATTACAGACGACGCAATGTAATAACTGAGTACCCATTTTTACTACGTATGCGATGCGATCCAAATTTTATGACCGATAGAAATCCAATGAAATAGACATGAATGATACATGAGCTTGAGTTTCATAGAGGAATCTGTCTAAAAAGAAAATGCAAAATAGTACTTTGAAGTATCAAATATACTTGGTAGTTAATTTTACGCGGAATTTACAGTAGTATGAACATGAGATAAAAAAGAAACATTTCCACTGTACTACGAAAGGATGGAAGATATAATAGAAAAAGAGACCCTTCTTTTACGAGAACCGCAATTCCAACTATTTCCACTATGCCATTATAGCTTGCTAGCTGCAAAAAATGTCTAAGTTTATTGTACATAAAACCTTTTGTTTTGTAGTCATTGGCATGAGTTTACTAATGTCATTCCTATTAGTGAAAAAGGTTCTACACGAGATAAAATATTGCATACCTATATCCATTCCCACCCATTAAAACTAATGCGTATGTATTTTTCCGAGATGACTTCTTGACATGACTTATTCATGGATTTAGTCAATATCTTTACGTGTAGTTCATTCAACTCCTTTACGGACATTTCATCTCTTCTTAAAAAATGCAATATGCCATGCCACTTGACTTTACAAATTGGCAATTGAATAACATTAAAGTCATGGTCAAGCAACCAAGTGGTCAAGAGTATGAGTTTGGATATAATACAATTTGATTTTATTTGTTTTGCATAATAAAACTGTGAGTAACAAAATAAGTACACGAAAATACACCATTTTTTTTATAGATTTTTGTTAAGATTATGGTTTTGGTCTCGAACACTACTGTTCTGCTGATTGATAAAACGATTGTCATGTTTAGAAATTAAATAGCCTAATTAAGTATTTCCTAACAGAATAACAAAAACTAACAACAAAAACTTTGCAAAGAGATCGGAATTAAGAGTATTCATAAGCGTATCTATTAATGAACTTTTTTCCCTGTTAATTACACCGAAACCGATCGATGAATACAGCGCATTATTTCCTTTGGAAGGGTCTCAATAAAGCAGCAAAAGGTTTTCGCTCTTTACGTTTCTCCGACTTAATTGAATCATTAAGGCACTGCAGCTCAGCGTCACCATACTTTTCATAGAAAATATGAGGATACTCACCCTTAAACTGTAAAATAAAATACAACCATGAAGCGAAAGTTAACTTAAAAACGGAAAAAATATAACGTTATACTGATTAATTGATTACTGATCTTTACCAACCTCTAGCAACTTTTTTCTCCTGAATTCGTCATCTATCTTAGGGTCATTAATATAAAAGTCAAGTAAGCTTCGTAGTGATTGGGATGTTCCTCCTCCACCTAAAAGCCTTTGATCCTCATATTCATCCATGCTTATACGACTGCAGTACTGAAGTTGAACGTTTTGATTTTCCTTGTCTTCATAGCTCTGTTTTTTCAGCTTAGATTTGCTCTTGTGTTGCTTTAAAGTTGATGACGATGAACTCCCATTAAGAGGGCCCTTGTAAGGAACAGTTGGAGGAGGGGTTAGCTCCTTCACTGGGACCTGCAAAGACGAAAAAAAGTTCTTGAAATGCACTCTAAAATACTGCATATTAAATGACACTATAAAATAAATTTATTACTTTTGTAATTTGTTCCTCCGATATTATTTCTTCAACCTGACGGACCAATTCTTCTTCGTCTGATATAGCAAAAATGTCTGCATCATTGTCAACCATAAAAGTAACGATTCTGAGAGCTAATAATTCGTCAAACTCAGCTGTATCTGCTGAGTTTAGTATTGTCTTGAAGAAAGTGTTTATGATCTACAACCAACAGTTAATTTTTAGAGTAAAGTGCAATGTAAATTTCTTAACCATGTCTTGAATTTATATGTTACCAATGCCCTTGTAGAAATTGCAACATCCAACATCAATTTTTCATTTCTGGCAGCTTTGGACATAAACCGTAGTAAAAGTTGCAGATGTTTTCTAAGTGAAGGTGGTAACAACAATGTCAGAAGCCTAAATGCGGCAACAGCCATACGTTTACCTTCCGGCGTCATCAAACCTACAATAAATGAAATGAGATAATTATTTTACTTAATTTACAAAACACAAACTAAATTTGGATAAGAGATGTTATGCCAGGTTTTCTGAAACATGAGCATGCGCAAGCGCAATTTGAGTTGATTAAGATCATGCATGGACAATATGGACTTACAAACATTAAACATATAATATAACATAAAAGATCAGTTATGTCATGTGACAAGAATGTGACATTTAACACATAAAACACAAACAATCTTTGCAAACAAACTCCCCAGATACACATTAAAAAACACAAAACAAAGCAATTTACCCGGCACACACGCATCAGCCCCATAATAATAGTCCAATGTCCTTCGTGCACTCTTACTAGGAGATTTAGCATACTCAGCAGCAATACCTTGAGGATTTCTTCCAACAAATCTACTCATCCCTGGAACATAAGGACTCCTGTCACGAGTTGCGTCACTAAGATTAACAGATGAGTGACTCCGGTTAGGTAACGTCCTATGAAAACTGTTGTCTGAAGATCCAAACGACTCCGATGGATTGGAGTAGTTGTAGAACGAATGATTGGTTGGGGTCTGGTTTCCACATACCATTCCAGATTTAAGTACTCTTGTATACTTGGGATGATAAATCATGTCAGATGCAGAGAGCTCCAAATTAGGATTTTCATACACGAATCGAGGTGGAGTGGTCATTGGTCCTACCGGAATATTTTGTGGTTTTCGTGGCAAAGTGCAAAATGTACTTTTCAGTTCTGTCTCTGATACCACTCGTGTTACAGGACTCTCGCCACCAGTGAAAGCCGTTTCAAAGAAAAAGGGATTTCTGTATTTATCAGCGTTGAAAGATTTCGCAGACATTGGTTGAGGAACTGTTTTTAAAATTGAATCTTCCATTGGATTCAATGAAACATTTTCTCCTCCAGCTTTGGGGGCCGAAATAGGAATGATACGCTTAGGCTGAATCCGTGACGCAATAGCCCTTCCACGACGAGCCACGTCCCTGAGAGCTGAAGGGGTCAGGATATCCATGATGAGATTCTCAACGGAATCGGATGCGTTGAATGGGTATTGCTCCTCTGATGCAATACTGCTGGCTTGTGGCGTTCTACTCCCTGCTGCGGTTGTAAAGGGCAAGTTCAACTGGTGGCATAACCTTGAACGGGATGCAGACGTGGTTTTTGAAGAGTACAATCTTGCATTAAAGTCAAACAGCTCAGCTCGTATGAATGTGGTGATGAAGGCATCATAAAGCTCAAACGTGAGAAGAGGACGCCTACTAAAGGCCGAGCCAAAGTAGTCCGTGATTAATTTGTAAACATCATTTTCAAAACCGGGATAGTTCACGTGGCACAATGTAGGATTGTCATTGCTTCGGCTATTTGGCCCTGATAATATAAAAATAATCACAGTTTGTTAGGTTAGGTTACAAATTAGGTTTTGGTATAATGATTATGATTATGATATGATATCATCAAGTAATAAAATTGCTTACAGTTAGCAAGAGTTTTCATGGCTGTTAAAAGCCAGGATGGCACATTTTCGGCAGGATCTGGAACAACAACAACTCCGTAGCTCTCCGTCCTTGTAAGATTATGGCGAATGTAGTCACCCCTTATATCGACATTAGTAAATGCCTGAAAGGCTTCACATCCAATTATTTGAACGAATCTATAATACGCAATCATACGAAATTGTAGAATTTATAAAAAATTATAACTAATGTAATGTGTTATAATTTCTAATTCTACGTAGTTGCATTACCTATGCACAAATACATCTCTCCAAATAAGATGAATCTGGTCCAATGGTAAGGGGTTTATGACAACATTGTACTTCAACGATGATGATGATGTGGGCTGTTCTTTAGGCAAGGAAAGTCTTGTTCGAGAAGCAGGAGATTTTTTAAGAACTCTGGAATTTTTCATCGTTCCATTATTGTCAGATGTGTACCCAGAGAGTCTATTTGAAAGTATACAATAAAACACAGTTTAATTATTAAGAAGGCAAGAAAGAACACTGACAATGAGTGATATTTTCTTATACTTCGGTTAAAAGCATACCTATACAATGATCCATTATCCTTGAAATCGGTTTCCTTTACAATAGGAGACATTCTTATATTATCCTCAGCGTATGAAGCCCGGGTGGAAACTGGCACAAAAATTCCAGATTTGAAAAACTTCTGGAGAAGCTGTAAAGTTTGTTTCCTTGAAATGTCCCTTTCGAAACGCTCCTGAAGTTGTTTATGAAACCAAGTAATTGCATCTTGAGCTACGAAGCTATCTTCGTAAGATTTCCAGTAACTGCGACGCTTCCCCAATGGCACACCTGTTCGGAATATGGCAACTGCCTCCAGCCACTGAACAAATAAACGAAATACATGAATCATAAATTATATCATACTCAATTATTGTTATTGTAATGACAATGATCAAATCCACTTCTTCATACTTAATCACTTATCTTTTCAAGCTTTTGAAATATTCTAAACATACCAATTTTGTGGCTCTGTAAGGCTCCCTTAAACTAGTTGATCTTGAAATGTTTGATCGCATCATCTTAATGCAATATTATTTTTAAATGGTTAAAAACTTAGGAATGCCAAATGTGACATTAGTATCCTTAATGTCGAAACCAATGTACTCAACTCAAATGCACTTCACTAACATTTTACTCTGACTGACTCATGACATGACCACATGACCAATAGTGACAAAAAATATGGTGTAGAGTGCAACACTTTCCAAGACAAGACAGCTTATTAAATTATTCCACTTCTCCAAAGATTCTTTTGTCTCCGAAATCAACAAAAAAAACTTGCTCCCGGATTCCTGAAGACGTCACTTACTTCACTACAGGTGCTCCTATGAATCTTGTCTGGTTGTTTATATGTGCCAGACAAGACGAGCAAGTAGACCCAGATACAAGCTTACAAACGCAAACAAGACTCTCTGATTTTTTAGCTGTTTACATACACTCATTGATCGACCGTTACCTTACCATATCAAACGCGCTTGGCAGACCTTAGCGGGGAGATGTGGGGCAAATAGAACTTGGATGGCTGAGCAAAGTTATGTTCTTCATGCACCCGTCACCCGTGATCAACAAATTTGGTTAATAAGAGCAACGAGCAACCATCAACAACTCTGCAATGCACAATTGGGTTCAACAATCGTCCAACAATAACAATGCACATATATTATAGACATATACATATATATTTTCTAAATGCTTTTCAGATTTGGAGTATTTGTGTAATTTTCTTCCTGGTTTTGTATGCAGTAACTTCTTGTTGAGCTGAGATGAGCTTAAACTTGAAGTCATCGTCAACTAAAAAAAAATCAAAAAAAAATCATTCGTTCAAAATCGCATATTACGTTCATTGCTTTAATAATATACTTCACTGTTCATTCTCATAGAATAATACAGTAAGAACGGCAGTCTCTCCTTGCTCAGCCGGGGACGGCTCGATTAACATTGTAGGTATTG
>JAQFZG010004595.1:0-11525 GCA_034695465.1 Entomobrya nicoleti
CATTACATAATGTGTATGCAATCGGTATGGTATCAGAGTTGTACTAATTATGATGCTTCTTGGATTTTGTAGACCAGCCGTGCGGTTCTAAAATGGTCCTCAGCGCATATGGACAGAGATTACTTACGAACGAATCAAAGATTACAAATTTTGGCGGTTGTTCAGGAAGTGAACATGAGTTCCCTGGCGATTTCTTGTAAATATTTTACGGTCACGTACACCTTTATAAAAACGGTAATAAATTCTGTGAATTTAAATATTTTTCTCAAATGATCTAATAGTGTACGTCTTAAAACTAAATTACAATTCGATGTATGAATTTTTGACCCTGAATCTAGATTTTTCGAGTGATAATAACTTACGGTCTCATTGTTTTCCAATTTCATCAAGGAAACCATAAAGACTTGGAAAACAATACGACTATCGATCATTGCATTTGAAATATGATATTTTGGATAACGATTTATAAATATATGATGGTTAAAGTTAGCATATTATGGACTTAGGAATTATGGATGCCTAACACAACTGTTTTCTCCTTTTAGCAAATTGAAATCCCGTTTATTCTCTTTTATTCGGTTATAAAACAAAGGAATTCTTAAACGTAAAATAGCAACAACGTTTAACACAAATCATTTTGAATTTTTTATTGCTCAAGTAATTTATTTTCCTGAGGTTTTAAGAGGTGGCAGCTTGTCAAACTTTTTATTGCAAAGATCCTCTTTACAGTAGCAAGTCTCTCCACCATCATCTGTAGGTTCGCAGAACGGCATCTTTTCCTGGTCTTTTGCTGCATCACGATCGCATTTTCGGGCTTTAAGAAAGCCATCTGGAGCCTTCGTTTCGGAACAATAGCTGCCTTTTGAACAAGGCATGACTTTTCCTATTCCGTCATTATCTTTTGCCCCGTTACACTTATATTGTCCAGTTGGCTTGGCAGTGTCGGGGTCATACAATTCGTTGCAAAGATTCAAGTAGCATTTCGCTGAAATATAAAAAAAATAGTTAGTTGGATTCATATAAATAATTATTAATCTGCTTTAACTATTTATATAAAGCTTTGTATAGTTTTAAAGGTAGATATAAAAAAGGTTGTATACTTGAGCTGGTCGGTGGAAACTGCTGATAAAATATGCAGAGTAACAGCAATAGACCGACGCTGTATCCTGTCACTCCAGCCATTTGAAAAATAAATAAATAATCTACTTTACAAGCTACTTAAATCAAATTGGTTGGTTAGCAACTGACTTGGTTAGGAAAATGTATATTCGATTTTTGTGCAATGTTTTCAGAGTATAATGTGGAGTGTGTATGAAGTGGCAATTACGTACCATTTTATTTACAGATTATTAATTCATTGTGACATTTTATGTTATCCCATTAATTGGATTGATATGAGAGAGTATTGTCTTTCAGTAGGATAAGATAAATAAAAATGATCATTAGTCAATTAATGCGGGAATAATCAGTTTAACTCTTAATTCACAGAGTAACTTCTTTGTGTTATAAAAGATTATAAGATGAAGTACAAGTTGAAGTAAATATGATAGCTTTTCATGAATTAGGAATTAGCAAGCTTGTAACATATCCAAATGTACGTAAAAGTTGATGATTGTGAATAATGCTTTAAAATAATGTAAATAAATAACAAGAATTAACAAGTTAGACTAGAGTGATTCAAGTATCGATGAAATTGACAAAAAAACAGTCGCATCATATCAAGTTACAAATATAATTATCTGCATCTGTAAGACAAAGACCACCAGATTTTTGGCAATTGTTCAGAAGTTCATCACTGTCACTAACTAAAGACATATACTAATGAATAGTAATGAATGATGAAAGTAGCTAACTGAAACTATATGACTATTCCCCATCATCAGCATTTTAGATGCCATGCTTGGGGTGAATTGATTCAAATGATTTTTATTTTAATATGATATGTGCAATGTTCTGACTTCAGACTCGATTTATCAAAAGCCAAGCACTCGATATTACAGAGTTACTACATCAACCATGGTATATGTTGATGAAGTTCATTTTATGCCCAACGCAACTCAAATTAAATTTTTCCGAAACATAAATGACATGGCTTTCGTTGGATATTTAAAAATATTAATGCACAGAAAAAACTACAATGAAAGGTATGCATTTCAAATCAACTTTTTAATCAATTTATTATCTGTCACACATATTTAAGAATAATTACATATGCAATTCGATAACATATGTACCATACAAAAAAGTAGCTCAAAGTCAGTACTAGTTCAGTGCAACACAAGTTGCGTTGCAATGTATACAGTCTACAATCTACAATTGTCAAAAAGACTAATAACATCATAATTGGCTTCAGTAAATTATACCAACATCAATAATAAAAATAAACAATCTGAATACCTGAGTATTCAATAACAGTTAATTAATTAGCTAATAGCATTTCATTTAAATATAAGCGTACATCAAAACCACCAGCACCTGTGCCGTGATTTGCTCTCCTCTCCTCCTGCATCCAACCAACGTGCTTTTTATGAGAAAGGTGATGAACTAGCCTGGGGCATTTCCACATCAAAATTTCTAAAAAAAAATCCAATAAAATTAAAATTCAATCATTTTTAATCCAAATTACAAACAATTACATTATGAAATATCCCTGAAATTTTTAATAAGTCAAACTCACTTCGCAATAAAAGCAGACACATCAACAAATGCCTTCTTCATCTTGTACTCCCTCGCCAACTCAAAAAGACTGAACATGTTATCCTGCCTACAAAAGTCGACCATCTTCTCATTCAGCAACTCCAGCAACCCCACAAACTGAAACTTAGCTGCACATCTCGCAATAAACGGGATAACCTCCACAGAATCCTGATGCAATTCATCAGTGTACATCCAGTGCACAATGGAGAGCAACGTTTGCCCATCAGCTTCACCGAAAACTAGAGACTTTCTACTTCCGTTCTCCGACATTTGGAGCACCCGATGAAAATATGGGCTTCTCGCTATTTAAAAACAGTTTAAACCACACAAATTTATTTCAAAACTCATGTTTTCATTATTTTTTGAAACTTTTTAAATTTTAATTATAATCCCAATTTAATTTTTTTAACTACTCACCAGCCAAAACCACTTTATGCACCGTCAAAACCTTCTGATCATTTGACTGCACCATCAAATCAGAAAAGTTATCCGGCGAATTATACATTTTCCCCAAATTTCCCCCAATCGTATTCTCACTTTGCCCCGGTGATGTTCCCCTCACATGTCTCTTTTCCTCTTCATCTTCCTCCCCATTCCCCTCCGACTTCACCAGATACTCTGTCACAATCAATTTCACATTCAAATCCACCGGATCTCCCGTGAACACCACAACATTCCCTTTATTCTTCTCCCCATCCTCTGTCCACAGACAAGTCCTACAAAATGGGGTGATCACGTCCACATTTCTGGAATCCTGGGATAATGTCACCATTCCACTGCGCTCCCGGGTAACTGTACACTTGACTGCTAAAGATACACTTTTCCTTGAACTCGGAATATTGAGAACATCAACGACCAACGAGTACCCATTACTTTTCGCATTCACCCTTTGACCTGGCACGGGAGATGGTAGGCCATCGCTGTTACTCTGCTGCTGCTGGCTACAATGCACATATTGCTGGGTCTGATGACAGTACATGAGTTCCGGATCATCATAATTTTTGTACTCTTGCAAATAAAAACGAAGTTTCGTTTTGGAGTGAAGGGCACCGAAGGAACTGGAACCGCCGGTGCTGGGCTGTTCTTCGCCAATTGTCACAATGCAGCTTGCAGTAGACTGGATGATTTTGGCGGCATCTGGATCCGTACCATTCCAGCCTTGAATAAGCCATTCGATTACCGTTGTCGCTCCTTTTTCCACCTAAAAAGAAAATATTTATAAAAAAATACATTATTTTTCCTATTCCAAGTTAACTTACATACTTTTGCATTTCATACTCAATTAATTATTTTATTTTTTTAAAAATAAGGTTACCTTCGTTGTGGCAGTCTCCACTCGAACACTCATGTTGACTAGTTAATTATTTTTATCACAAAAATCAAACTTAAATTTAATTGGGTAAATATTTAAGAAACTTGTCGCCTTTTGCAAAGGAATGTAATGTCCTAGATTGGTTTAAAGACTCTCTGTGATGACCATGTATTGTATGAATGAGCATTGTAAATCCCAACACAGCACGTGTGAGTTGTGTGTTGTGTTTTCTGTCTGGCTTGGCTTATGCCATGCACATTGTCCTCCTCCTCTGACTTGTTGTGATAGTTTTGTTGAAAACTTTATGTACATCATTTCTTAGTATTGTACACGTACCAAAAAAGGTACGAACGATTTTATACAGGATACGAAAAAAAGGAAGAAGAAATGAAAATATTTTATCTTTTTTTGTATTTGAATATCTTACTAAAAGTTGATGAATTTAGGAATTCTTTTGCTCTCTCTCTCGCTGTTTCTTTTGATAAAGATTCTGACTATATGACTGACTGAAGACTGAACTGAACGAGCAGAGCTCATTTTTTCTGCATGCATGCATGACTTTAAAGGAGGATACAGCTATAAATATATTTCGTACGGTTATGTGTGTCACGTAAAATACCAAGTGCATAAAATATTATATTAGGTATGTAGGCATATATACGTCATAGTATAGTCATAACAAAATGCAGCCCCTTTCCCTTATCGCTTAATGCAATGTAGGTATATATTAAAATACGTGTGTGTTCATATATCGTATGGTTCCCCTTTATTAATACGCAGCTAGAAAGAAGCATATAGGGCTTTTGCAACTTGCAAGTAAATTGGTCTGCTGTATCCAATGTATATTCAAATCAGATAATTTTATGTAGGTATATCAAACGTACCCATGATCTAGCCTTAGCCTGCGCTGTATTTGATATTTGATCCTCTCTTTCAATATCACTGTGAAGTGAAGTAAACACAAGAATTTCTCCTAAACCACCAAATGTAAATATTAAATTCTCGCTTAACTCTCATTTACACCTACTTAGCCAATTTTCAGCATAAAACTATATATATCAACCAGCAGTGCAAATATGCTTTACACATGTAAATGTATGTATTTTTTTAAACTTTAATTTAAAAAATCAACTCTTCTCTGCTTCGCTAAAACGTACGGCGTTTTGGAACGAGATATTGAATATGGAGAATATGCTTATGAATGTCATGATGGACACATTTTTGGCATGGATAACGACAAAAATGCTGTTACATCGTAGTTTAGCTATTTTTTCGTACTTTTTTCACGCTGTATGATAAGGCAGACAAGCACACATGTAGAATACGGTTACGGTCTAATTGATGGCAAACTAAAATATGAAAAAAACCATGTAGTGAGGATGTATTGACGTTTTTATGTAACTGTATAGAAAAAACTCACTGCTGGAAAAAGCTTGGAAGAATAAATTTATAGGAAAAGGTGGTTTAAAGTAATGGGTTGATTTTCAACTTTATCCACACCTGGAATTCAAGTACGCAACTTGTCCCTTGTCGCATGTTATAAAGTAAAAAAATATATTTAAGGTAATGCTTTAGCGTGGATAAATTAAAATATAAATCGAAAACCCATGCATCCAATGCTAACTATACACAAATTAAAAATGTTGAACCGGGCGAGTAAAATTTCGGTATCTAATACATAGAAATTTCATATTTATTTCACATTTAACATTTATATATGATGCATTCATAGCACACACACAGCTAATAAACAGAGAAAATGCTTAATTGTGTAGAAATGAGCTTTTTCTTGCATTTACGATCCAGCGTTGAATGGCCCAGGTAGATGTTTGATCAACAAGCATAATATCGCATAAGGTAGATGAAACAAACAAAATAGTCCGTTCCATAATGAAATACCTGATAATCATCATTTAAACAAAACGTAATAATGGATTCCTTATCAAATATCAGTACATATCGATAATTAATGAATGCACTGATCATGTTTGTCCGCACTTGTCTCTTCGTTTTTAGTGCATATTACAACTTAGGAACAGATAATTACGATATTGTATCAATTGCATCACATTGATACAAAATTTGTGTATGTTTTGATGGCAACATGCATCAAAATTTAGTGCATAAGTCACAAGTACTCCTAAATCCTAGTTAAGCAATTTTCGGTTGTGTTTCAAGATTTTTAACCCGACTCCCCAAAAAAACCACCTTGATTTAAAATGAAAAGTTTTGAAATTATTTATTCCGGCTCACAAAAATGGAGACGAATGACAATAACTTTATGTTTGAATTTTCATCAGAAAAAAATCTTTCGATTCTGGCAAAATAAAAATTTCACTTGACATTTTGTTTAAAATACAATTTTTCATTTAAAGGGTCATGCATAAATAAGATAATGTCTAAATTGGTTTGAGAGTTCAGCGTGAGATCCCATGTTAACAAGGATATTGCGTAACGCTAAAAACACTTCACATGAGAGATGAAAATATATTTTGGCGTTATGTTAATTATGACCTCTTTTCACAGAGTTGGATCCAAATTCTGAAACCCAATCCAAGGAATATCAAGATTAACTCCTGTGAATTCAAGAGGGTCCAAGCTCTCAAATGTATTTTACCATAGAACTTCAAAATGTAAATGCATAAATTTTTTTGGGTATTTGTTTTAAATTAAAACATTTGAGTAAAATATGCATACTGTTTTGACCTTGACCTCCAGGGTCAAAACAGTATGCATATTTTACTCAAATGTTATATTATACTCAAACAGAATTAACGTCTGCTGCAGCGGTATTGTAAATACTGTATTGCGTTAGGGTACAATACCAGACAAATTTGTAATGACTGATGCCTGTAAACCGGAAAATAAAAGCTCTATCTATCTATCTATCTATCTATCTATCAAACTTGGTTGGCCCAGATCAAAGCTAGACCAAAGGATTTTTAATATAAAAATATGTATGTGCTCAAATTATGTGGGTAGGTAGCCCTTATTAAAGTGAAACAGTTTCGTAAGTTTTCAGTTGACCTAACCTATCCTTTTTCACCCCAAAAAGGTTTTCAATTTTTTTTGACATGACCTCTTGTCCAAACGATTCAATATATTCAATAGAAAATTTATAGAATTATGTTACTTTTGAAATTATTACGTAGTTGAAAGCGAAGTCGGCTTTGAATTTATCGTGTCTGTCCGTTCTTCTGTCGGTAAGTACTATAACTCAAGGATGGGTTGACCGATTTCGCTCTAGAATATAGGTCATAATGAACAAAGGGCAAGAAATTGATAGATTTTCTGTCTCCAGGGTCAAGCCATATGGTCAAAGGTCGCAGTCGAATATTTTAAACATGTCCATTGTGTACATTTATACAGCGCAATTGAAAGCTTCTTGAGATGATTAAGATTCATGTGTTACTTTAAGTCAAAGTGGCTTCATGGGGCTCTAGATTTTAGTATTAAACGTGAAATGACATTAAATTCATCCACTTAAACTATATCATCCTGCAAAATTTAATCAATTGATTCGATTCACAGGTTTTACCCCAAAGCGTTGGCAAAATCTGATTTATAAAATTTTCCCATTTAATAGCAGTTAAGTAATGCATATGCTGTACAGCATTTTAGTCCTATTTTTAAATTCATAACAAGAAATCTCAATTACCTGTATTCCGTCCTCATGTTTATTAAATACCATTGATAATGTTAGTTTATTACTTTTCCCCCTGTCAGCCCAAGGTACTTTTTCAAAACGGTTAGGTTCAAAATCTGATCTTACTAATGCATAGTCAGTGACAAGGGCTTGCCCCTCGCCAATTGTCAGTCGTGAACTTTCACTCTTAGTGTCGGAATTTTGGGCGTCAATTTTTGTTTACACATCATGAAATATGAAATCATCACATCGAAATTTAGCACATTAGTACTCCTGCAGATTAGACTGCAGTCTGAATATCAAATTTGACCTTAGACCGTTAATTCATGCGGGCTTCAGGGATCTACCTAAGTTTAAATACATTTTACGATATACACCAAACTCAATGCGTCAACATTTTGGTTTTGGTTATTAAATTGCGACTAAGCAAGTTATACAGGGTGTCAGTGCCATCCGTCTGTCCGATCTCATGATAACGTTTTTTTAATCAAAATTTTCAAAATTTTATTTCACCAATCGATACATGTGGGTCCTCACTTAGATGAGTTTGTTGGTCAGCCAAATTGGTTGACCCAGGTCAAAGTTTGGTTTAAAGGTCAGTTTTTTTAAACATAGCCATATTGGCCATTGGTGGGTAAATGACCCTAGTACAGATACATCATGTTACAAAGTTGCAGTTGACCTTACCCAACACCCAACCCGTACGTCCCGAGAGGGCTTTGGATGTCCAAACTTAATTTGACAAGATGTCCTACCTAAACTGTTCTATCGATTTCAATAAAACTTGGCAGGAATACAAAACCAACAAAGACAAATAATACGCATATTTTTAGAGGTCAGAAAACTTGACACGACCTGACCTGGGCCTTTTTTTCGAAATTTCAAAATAAAATATGCAGTGTTTAATATTGCATGGATTGCATCTACTAAAACTATAATTTTGAAGAAATTGAGTATGTATGCATTTTAAATATGTCATAGAGTATGTGTAAAATTTTGTCTGTTAACGCGCTTTTCAGTACTCAATGCTTTTTTATTTCTTGTCCTTCTTGTAGTTTTAACGGATGTTTTTTTACTCTTTACATTCTACATAGAATGTATATGTGAGTGTGGTGTAAGTGTAAGTCAAATAGACTGCAGCTTTTGTGTTTGGTTTTTACCAATCAAATGGACTAGAGAGGGTTACTATGGATTTTTTACAGATCGCTATTGAATATGTAGTGCCAATGTAAAACTGACAATAAACAACTTCATACGTAAAATTATATGCCCTTGGTTTTTACCGTCCACTTTACGGTGGTTTCGTAAATAAAGTTTTGTTGTTAATCATCAATTAATAAACCCGGTGTAATAGCGATCATAACGATGTAGCTGAAACGATGCGATACATGATAATGATTAAACATTGTTGTTGCCAATGAAAAATGCTTTCGAATGATATGTTACATGACATGTGTTTGACATTACAACCTTTGACCCCGATTTCTGACCCCTCAAGGTCACTATGACCCCAAGTGACACATGATTCGTAATCTACTCGACTAGAGCTTTCGATTGCGCTATTCAAATGTACACAATGTACAAGTTGAAAACTTTCGACTTTGACCTTGGGGTTTGACCTAGGGGGCTATGTATGTAGGTATTTTGGGGCAGATATCTCAGAATATTGATAGCCTGAGATACCATTGAGGAATCTGCATATTGCGACTTATTTCAAGAACCCCGTGCTACATATTGGAAGGCAGAGACAACTGGAATGAATATTGTGCCCTAGGGGGCTAGAAATCAATAGGGTTCTTGCCCTAGACCATAGTGACTTACATGCCAAATTTGAGCGAAATCGGTCAGCGCGTTCTTGAGTTATCGTGCTTACACACAAACACGCTTACAGACGAACAGACAGACAAACACGATGAAGTCAATACTCCGCTGAGCTTCACTTTAAGCTCCGTAATAAATTGAGATAGGATTATTATGTAATGATTATAAATAATTCGAGTAGTTTACGCTGCAGTTTAATTGTTTGTATTTTCACCAAGATAGTTTCCACTGTCATTTTATTTAAGGAAAAGATTTGAGTAGAGTTATCATCCAATTCACAGGCACCTAATCAAATGCCATCTAGATGGCAATGATTCCGGTTAGTTATTCTTAGCCGCAACAATTACCCTACATAATTTCAAATCAAAATGTTTACCCTAACGCGAATCATAAAGGACTTGTTTCATATAAAAACTGTAACGGCATTCAAGTTGTGGGTAAAATCAAAATTATTTCTCATGAAATAACAGCTATTTTAATTAGTTGATGAATTCATTAGTCGAAAGTTTCCTACTGTTGACAGGTTTATTGGTATATATATTGTGCACACTGGGAAATAATTTTTAAAGGTGTTTTAACGATGCATATAAATATTATTTGGTATTCAGCATTATTACGTTAAAAGTTTCGAATCTCCCATTAATTTTTAATTATATCATATCTTTACAATATTCTCAGGTTAAATTATCGTTGCTGATGGTCTGTCAAATAACGTCAAGAGTGCAATTATTATTACATTTCCTATTTTGATCCAGATAGGTCAAATGTACAAATCTTAAGTTACGTTTGTCAAAACTGAAAATGTTGAGACAACAAGGCTTAAATTTAAATGTTGCCACGAAAAGTTAATAAAAAACAAAAAATAAATCGGATACATTTACCCTTAAAACAGTGTATGTAAATGATTTAAACTGCTTTCGCTACTTATAGACATAAAGCTATGCCATGAATACTTGCAGAGTTTATCGTAAACGTTTTAAATTTGGACTTTGGCCTTTGGACGAGGAGGTTTTGTTGCGTATGGCCATATATGGGTGGCTAATGATTTTGCTGTGTAGCAACGAAAATAAATATGTGCATTTATAGCCGTAGGCTATGCAATGTTCCTTTATGCATATAGTATGCATCATATCAGCTAACCAGCGAGAATAAGTGAATGTAGATAGATCCCTTCTGTCGTATAAAACCCATAAGCTCGCACCAACATAACAACTGTTTGGAGCTATCAAGTACGCAACGCAATATGTGGTTGTTGTTTTTGTGTAGCAAGGAGATCGGAAAACGATAACAACAAATCCTCGACATCGAACAAAATTTACACTTAATGTATAATGACCACGTCGTTTTTTATAATTTAAGCAATGTATGAGGTGAGGTAAAACATATTCTAGGTTGGTTGCTCAGGTGGTGACTTAGAATTGTCGTTATTTAGTGGTATATCGTAGGCTAAATATACTGAGAATTAAAAGCATGAACTAAATGGAGGCGTAAATTATTGATGTGAATTCTTATTTTAATTTTAAACTATATTAGGGAACATTTAATTAGTTGATTATTGCTCGGATTATCAATTAATCAATTACTGTTCGAAAATAACCTTTGCATTAAGTTCAGTTTAATAATCAGCTGTCCGAATTTAAAAGGTTAGAAATAACGTCTTCTTACTTCTGAAGCATAAAAGGTAGGGTAAAGTTTTGTGTTTGATAAATATATTCAAATCTTTAAACTTAGATTAGATTGCGATGTAGAGGGCACCACCAATTACTCATTTAAAAGTCGATCTAAATGATACACTTAACGATACACTAAAGTTATCAAGCTGCATCATATACCAGTTAAACTTAACAATAACTCAAATCAAAAACTTTGCTAAATTCGAATTTCGAAATCGAAGATTTATAAAACATCCATATATTTATTTACAGTAAAATTGTGGTGCCTTATCATATTTAAAAAGTTGCGGCCAGATGAGAAGCCCCGCCCAATTCAACCAAATAGAAAAAGCTGATTCGTTGAAGGCCAGCTCGCGTGTGGTGCCTAGATCGAGAG
>JAQFZG010004596.1:0-11521 GCA_034695465.1 Entomobrya nicoleti
ACACTAGCCGCTAATATCTCCACCTCTCTTTTCAATCCTCCCTCAAAGCTATCCTTCACAAATTCTGATCCAATAGCTATAGTAAACTTTGAATTTATAACCATCGCACAAGTACTATTCCTATCCATCATCTTCTGCTCGCCATACAAATCCTGGTAAAATCGACCATGAATCTGCCTCAATTTTTTAGTACTTCCGGTTGTAAACTTTGCCATTAGTCGCCATATCAAATAATTTGCTAAAGTTTCTGTTGGCGTTCTATCTAACAGCTTTACTAAACCTTGAATATAGGGAAGATCGTGTACTAAAATCTTCTCATTTTGTTCAATTTTCACATCACTCCCATTCACAACCATAGCCAAAAATAATTTCCAATCTAGTTTATTCAATGGCTGATTATTGGTCCATTCAGCATCAGTCTCTTTTTGAAGATGATCCAAATCCCAGAATGTTTCCACACTTGTTATAGTCGTTTCCGGGGTTACCAATTTCGCCAGACTTACTTCAAAAGCTATCATTGTTTCGGCCATATCCTCTAATCGTAGATTATCCACTTTCCATTCTCCTAAAAATTCTGAGATTTCTTCAGATTTTCTCCATTCCAATAATTCCAATGCGACATCAACCACAAATCGTTTGTAAGCTGTGAGCAATCTTGTGTAGCGTTGAGGCTGGATCAAATATTCTCTGCTGAGGAAAAAGAGTGGTTCCACGACAAATAGTGCATTTTCAGCTGGTCTTGCCGTATCCTGTTTAATTTCCAGGGCGACTATAGTGGATATAGAGAGTTTTTGCAAAACACTCGTAACTTTCAGCCAAGAAAAGCTCCAACGTTCAGTCCAGGTATCATCGGGTGCATGGCCGTATAACAATGGCCAGCCTCCATTTGCCTCCAAAATTTTCATGATTGGTCCAAGTCCATCCCTTTCAAGTTGGTCAACATCGGAACACTCTTTGTAAAAGGAACGAGCCATTTGTAGACCTTTTGTTGGGGTTACCTTCGGCACTGAAGGACTTTCTCCTTTAATTATTTTCTGGGTTGCCATGATAACTCGATCGTTGATTTTAGCGAAATGGTCCGTTGTAGATGATGCGACCTCTGGAGGATTTCTTTTCACCCAACCACCGCAAGCGAAAGCGTAAAAATCGTCGCAAGGATTTATGCGCCATTCCATAGATTCCAGAATATTGAGCGCTAAAATTTAAATATATACACAAATACTATTTAAGTTTCCATGGCAACCAATTAAAAAATTATTTTAATTAAATATACTTACCTGTATGAACGCACAAGGGACTATAGCAAGTTGCCCTATCATTTCTACTCAAATTCCTCAAATTTTCCCTTGCCTCGTTCTCATGCACACTTCGATTAGCCATCTGCCAAATATCCTTCACCTTCCCAATTAACTTTGGCTGAAGACCCCGCATTTTCTCGTGATTATACTTGAGCCTGGGTTGACCATGTTCCAAAACGGAGTAATACCAGTGGAATGTTAAGCTTATTAGAATAGCTAGCAATGTGACCACTACCAGGATCCCAACTGTGAGCAATAGTCTTCTTGTTACAAGGTCCTTTGATATACTTCTCCTTGTCGAAACTTGAGGAATTGTAGAAGCTCCATTAACACTACTCGAATTACCATTGGTACGATTTAAAATTATGGGGGAAGATCCACCATTTAATTTACTGCTTTCATCGCAGTTTAAAGGAAGTACGGAGGATGCCGTAAAGGAATCTTCTTGTTCGTTTCCCATTTGCATGGTAACCACTTAGTAAACCTAGTGAAGTTCTATAAAAAATAAATAAACGTTTTTAAAAACTTCACATGGTTATTAAAGTCGAATATTCGATTGATGGGGAATTTTAAATCGAATTTAGGAGCAGCAGTCAGTATTTTTATTTTAAACACCTGACCACCCACGCACCACTGAGAGAACCACCACCATTTGTTCATATAACAGACTAGATGAGACGACCTTGTGCAAAATATTTTTCGCATTTTTTTATACAATGTATTGTGGATTTGGCTTCTTTCTCTGTTTTATCAACTGTTGATATAGTAAGTTGTCTGTAATGTACAAATTGAGATGAGAAAGTAAAAGGGAGGATGTGAAAGATGGGTAGATGATAGACTGTATTTATTACTTTTCATCACCTTTCCTCAAAAAAAATAAACTGGGATATAATATTTCACTACATTGTCATCATCGTTGTCTAGCTCATAAACGAACGTAATGAAAATGTGAGATTATTGCTTTCACTTTTTTTGCAAAAAAACAAACATGTGGAGATATATGGTAAGATTGAATGTATACACATGATGTTTGGATGAGATGTGTGTGTGGTGTACTTTCTTTCCGGAAAAAATATAGGTTTTATTGTGCGTGTTTTCGATTTGATACAAAAGGAGGATAAGACAAGGAAGGAAAAACCGAATGGGAAACTTATAGGTAACTACCCGACCGACCGGTATGTTTCTAGGGCCATTTATCCACTTTTCGGGTTTTCTATGGATTTGTATTCTTAGGGCTTGTTGGTGAGTGAAGCTTGTGGAATTAGCTTGCTGGATGGAACGGTACGATATATATGAAGTGGGTGCTATGGTATTCTTTAGTGTGGAAGGTTTTGGAGGAAAAAGGGGAAATATATCGAACAGTAGGTAACAAAAAGAAGGAAAGGGAAAGAAAGCATATGGGTTACGGAGTATGTATGTTCGTTATGGGTATTTATGGAATGTATGGGATTTTAGTTACATGAGCTAATATCGACAAAAGAGAAAGCATAAAGGGGAAAGGAACAGATGTTGCTATTTTATTCTCTTTCATGAAAAACGTTATGTAGGAAAATGTGGATTTATAGACTGGAATTTTCATAGAGCATTTCATTTTCATAGGCATGTAGTCATATTTTATATTGATAGTTTGGTTATTTGGTAGGTTTTTCTGTAAATCTTCTAAGTGTTTGTTATATTTTGTGTTATTAGTTAAAATATATAGTTTTTAAAGTAAAAGGACAATGGCTTATGTTAAAATGGAACAAGTTGGATTGATGGATAAATCAAGATATACATTTTAATAAGTAATAATGATTAATCGATCGTTTAAAGTTTATTAACCATAGAAGCTACAATTATGGTATTTTTTGACTTAAGTGGATTTATATGAATGGAACACGTGGTAAAAAGAAAATTGAGGCTAATTATGACATTAATTTTAAATGAGCTTATTAATTAGTTTATAGCTTAATGGATGAGGTTCAGTGTGAAAAGGGATATAATATATAATGTTGGCTTGAGAAGAGTGTAATTAACCTAATTACAAAAAAGTTACAGAATATATGAAAGACACACAAGCTCAATAGGTATATCAGTGAAAATCTTTTAAGTTTGATCGAGAAAAAAAAATTTCAACCAAAATGATAATCAAAAGGAGAAAGCGACATATTTCAGTGCTTCTAGTTGTCTTGTTTGTTAAAAGTAAAAAGAAAAAAAAAACTTGTCAAGTAAAAATAACTGATTCTTTAAAATGTGCACTATTTTCAATTCTGAATATTTATCTCTACAGTAATCACAACAGCAGCCCAAAATTCTACACCGGCTAGTACAACTACGGATCCTCCTCCACGCCCACCTTTGCAGATTTCTAAACTAGCTATTTTAATACTTCTTAGCGAAATTGTGGGATGGATTTATTTTTGTGCTTGGTCTATTTCCTTTTATCCTCAAATCATTCAAAATTTTCAGCGCAAAAGGTAAACCAATTACTAATAATAATTAAATAAACAATACCACAAAAATAATAAACATTATTAATTAATTTTTTATTATTTTCAGCGTTCGCGGCCTAAGTTTAGATTTCGTCTTTCTAAACATTACCGGCTTTGCTGTCTACTCAGTTTACAATGTTGGCCTATTCTGGTTCCATTCAATTAGGGTAAAAAATATATATTTCAAAATTTTCATCTAATTTTTAACGATTTTAGGTTTTCCCCTGAAAACCATAAAAATATTTTATTTTTGCATAACAGCAAGAATACTATATCCAATATCCCCAAGGCATTATTCCAGTTCAGCTGAATGACGTTGTCTTTTCATTACACGCCTTGTTCGCTTGTACAATTATCGTCATTCAATGTGCTATTTATGACCGAGGCTCCCAAACGGTTTCCGTATCCGGAAAAATTATCTTTGTCACAATTTTTCTATTTATTCTCGTCATTTTCGTTGTGGCTGCATGTCATCTCGTGTCTTGGCTTGGTTTCCTTACCTGGTGCTCATACGTTAAACTGGCAATTACCCTAATTAAGTATGTACCTCAAGCTTACCTAAACTGGAAAAGAAAAAGTACTTCGGGTTGGTGTATTGGAAATGTGCTGCTGGATTTTGTGGGTGGAGTTTTAAGCCTTGCTCAAATGATTATGCTTGCCTTTACAAACAGTAAAACATTTAAACATACTATTTAACCGACATCTGTAAGTTTATTTAATGTAGGTCAGTTATTTAAGTTATTTGTATTTTTTTATTTTGTTTAGATGACTGGTCATCATTTTTTGGCGACATTACAAAATGCGGATTGGGCCTGTTTTCTATTATATTTGACCTGTTTTTCATGCTCCAGCATTACGTTCTGTACAATCAGTCGACTGTCTGTGTGCTATATAGCTTTGCTATTAAAAAACCAAAGAAGGAAATCGAAATGGTAGCTGCCAACGTAGAAATGAGCCTCCCTACAAAATAAATTACTAGGAATTACGTATTACTCTGTGAAACTATTTATAAGTTATTTTTATACATTAAAGTGATACAGGATATGTGAGGGAACGTTCCTCAATCCGAGGTTACACAGCTTATATATAAATACTGTTATAAGCCGTTTTTATAAAATACGTTAATAATAAGCTGTATTTATAGGACGTACTATTTAAGGACCACACATAGCAATTATTTAAGTCTTCCTTGTAATTTATTTTCAGTTGATTTTTTTAAATCATTTAGCAAAATCAGCCAACACAAAGAAACAAAATTATTACACAGGTAACAGTTATTTTAAGTACAGATTTGAAGTAAGCCAATATTTTAATTGATATGCATGAAATTGGTTTATATCTGTTATATCGTTACACAGAAAAATAAATAAACCATATTGAACTGAATATAAAATTGTGGGTTTCATGTAAGGTAAAAAAAATGCCGGCCAAAGACCAGAACTAGTACTTAAAAAGTTAAATGATTTGAACAAAATTAGATTTCGAAGTGACCTTTATGATGACATTTGAAGGTTTTTAGACATTGTAAATTTTTACATCACTCAGTTGGCATCCACGTTAACAGTTTGAAACACGCATTTTTCGTAAATAGCCTGCCATCATGTTAAGCGACCGATTTCACTATCTCATTTCCTTAATCCTTCGTCCAGCCGCCCAACTAAGAATTTTTAAGTACGACTGGAATCCTAAAACAAACTTATTCGTTCCCATAGCCCACTCAAAAAAAGAAACAAATAATTTTATAACTTTACCCAGTCTTCTATTCCTGTTGGTATGGCTACTATTTTTAGTAGCTCAAATACTACGATTTTACTACATTGGAAATATTGATTCGTTAGTGTTTGTCGTGACTTGTCTTATAAGTCTTTCGATATTATCGTTAAGTTGTCTTCTATGTACTTTATTGGCTGATGAACTGTTTCCCACAATAAACAGTTTTTTAATCTTTCTTCGAATGATAAACGGTAAGAATATTTAAAATTTACTAAGATATAAAAAAAAGTTATAGAAATTTTCTTTAACATTTTTTATTTTATTTTTTTCAATTTAGCCGAATACATGCCATCATTTAATCCGAACAAGAGCAAATTTATAAAACTAGTAGACTTTTGTGCATTTACATTAATTACAACTATAGTTTTAATTGCCTTCACAAAATTTACATTTTTTGTTCGCTCTCCAAACGCACCTGACCGTTTTGGCAATATTTTACCGACAAAAACGTGGTATTTATTTCCAATAATTTACATGCTCCCAATATACATAATTTCTTACTGTCATTTAAATTTAGGTATAGTATTATTGTCAGCATTAATGTTAGGAACAATTTATATCCCATTTGTTGTACGGGAATTACGTGTGGGCAACTGTAAGAATTACAAGTGTAGTGCCACTTTAAGAAAACCAGAAAATCTTCAGAAGGTTTACAGAATGATACAGATTTTGCACATATTTGCTAATCAAATGGCTGGCCCGTTTTTAATTCCATTTCAAATGGTTTCCACACTTATGTTTGTATTTAGTGGATATTCCCTTATAAGGTATAGGAATCAAATGGCAGAGGCCGCTGAAATTATGGTAATTATGTGGACGATCGCGGGGTCATTTGGATGGGGATTGATATTGTCAATGGGAGGATATTTGCATTTAAATGGGATAAAAATTCTGAACTCATGGAAACAAAGTAGGTGGGGGTCAAGTCATGAGAAGAAAATAATGACAAGGTTTGCTCGATCCTGCACGCCAATTACTATTTGTTATGGAAAGATATTCGTGATAAGGAAAGTAAGCCTAATGATTTTTGTGAGAGGGTTGTCAAGGGGATTGGTAAGAGCTTTGTTAATGCTGCATTAAGCCTTTCAGAAGTTTTGGGTTTAAATAAAACGATTTTCAATGCATAACGAACAGTTTCACAATATGGATTAGTGCAAATTAAATACTGTTATGTGCTCTATTTTTTAAAGTTATTATAGTAAGCTTTAATCATAGTTACTTTATAAACACATGCAAAACATATTATGATTAGCAGGTTAATAGTAGTTATTATTTTTTTGTTGGATAATATTTTGGGTAGATTTTTATCTCAAAATTTGTTATGAATACTTTTAAAGACCTGTTTTTTGGGGAATTTTATTATTGAGCATTTAATTGATATGCACACAACTGATCAATATCTGGCATAACAGCATTATATACCATGTATAAAATTTCGTCAAGCATGTTAGCTTAAATTTTAGTTACTAGTAATTAGAAAGCATATGACGGCTAAAGACCTGACCCAATGCCTTTTCTAAGATCCAATCTTAGTATGAGTCTCAAAATGACTTTCAAATATTTCCAGTAGCCAGTTCGTTTCAAACAGAGGTGCGTTGAGTATCACAACCAACAATTTTTAGCGTATTTTTTTGATAGTAAACTGCCGTCATGTTAAGCGACCGATTTTACTCGCTTGTTGCCCTTATCGTTTGTCCAACAGCCAAACTTGGAATTTTAAAATATGATTAGAATCCTAATACAAATTTATTCGTTCCCATTTCCTATTCAAAAAGACGAGTAAATCGTTTAATGACTTTGTTTAGTTTCACTTGCTTGCTACTATGGCTATTATTCTTGGTAGTTCAAATAATTCGATTTCACTACATTGGAAATATTGATTCGTTAGTTCTTGCAATAACTTGTTTCATAAGCCTTTCAATTTTACTACTAAGCTGCTGTCTATGCACTTTGTTGGCGGATCAGCTTTTTCCGACTATAAACAGTTTTAGACTTTTTCTTCGAATGATACATGGTAAGCATGCATTGGAAACCTATAAAAAATATCATCATGAAAGTATTTAAATAATTTCTTCTTACTTATTTAGCTGAATACATGCCATCATTTAACCCCAACGACAACAAATTTATAAAACGAATTGACTATTGTGCTTATACATTAACTTTATTTCTAGTTTTCTCAGCTTTAATGAAATTCCTCTATTTCGTTCGTAATCCCACCGCACCAGACCGTTTTGGAAATGTTTTATCCTATCAAGCTGGGTATTTATGGCCTATTATTTATGTGTTACCAACTTACACGATTTTGTACTGTCATTTGAATTTGATTGTGTTGACGTTGTCTGTATTTGTGCTGGGAACAACTTATATCCCATTTGTAGTACGAGAACTACGTGTAGGGTATCGTAAAAATTATAAATGTAGTGTCAGGTTGAGATATCCCGAAAATTTACAGAAGGTCTACAGAATGGTGCAGATTTTGCAAATAATGGCTAATCAGATCGGTGGCCCGTTTTTAATTCCCTTTCAGTTAATTTCCACACTTTTATTTATATTTAGTGGATATACAGTTATAAGGCATATGAATCAAATGGCGGTAGCAGCCGAATTTATGATAATTATGTGGACGATAGTAAGTCCAATTGGATGGGGATCGATATTGTCAATGGGTGGATATTTGCATTCAAATGGGTTAAAAGTTATAAACTCATGGAAGCAAAGTAGATGGATGTCAAGTCATGAGAAAAAGGTAATGACAAGGTTTGCTCGATCTTGCACGTCTATTACGATTTGCTATGGAACGGTATTTGTGTTACGGAAAGTAAGTTTAATGGTTTTTGTAAGAGGTTTGTCAAGGGGATTGGTAAGGGCTTTGTTAATGTTACATTAAAAAACCATTAAAAATTTATAGGATTAAAGTTGAGCAATAAAATGTATTGAATATTTATTTGTATTTTGGGAAATCTAGTATATTTACAAGTATGTTTATTAAAAATATTACATAAATTCGATATATCGTTTTCTAGTCACTCGAATTATTTACAGAATCCATTAACACTTATTTATTATACATTTAAAAATATCTGCTTATTGAATTAGAGACTTGTAGTATTCATCCTTGTAAAGCACAGCGTTTTCCAGGTCTGTATCAATAGCTTCATGGTCCGGTAAGTCTCCTCCGATCCATTGAGGTAGAATATTTTTGGGGATCATTTTGTGGAAAACGGATAGATTATTTCCGTGAAAGAATAGCTAAAGTAAAAAAAAATACATAAACCGCATCAAAAAAAATTAAACATTTGTTTTTACGAAATTTTAACTTTAACTTTGCATTTATAATTGTTACGTTACCCGACTGCGAACTTTTTCTGGGAGAAATGGTTTGGCAATTTGCATCCCAACCTGCATTAAATGAGGTAGGTAGAGAATATGACAGCCTTTAAATCTGGTTGGACAGCATTTCTAAAAAAGTACAAATAATAATTAATTAAAAAGTAAATTTGTCAAGTTTAAGCTATTGAAAAATAATAATTTTAAGGTAATTAAAATTTATGTCAACGTACAACACAGAGATTTACATATTTCTGGATATTATGTGGCGTCAGAGCTTTTAACTGCTTGGGCGAAAATCCAGCTCCGTCCACAACCACAATGATGCCATTTAATTGAGTATCCTTGAAGCTCATCATTTCCCAAACAATCATGATCTGATACCGTAACAAGTCATCTACCGAAGTTTCCTTGGGATCAAACAGATCTAAAAATATATAAAAAATAAACACTCAAATTTTATAACTTTTTTTTCTTAAACTGTTAATCTATTATATTCGTAAAACTGCTCATAATATAACCTGGTTTAAAAATACAAACTTGACGACCAAGTGTATCCCTGTGTTTAAGGATACGCATAGACTTATCTGCTATCACAGATCGAATTGCGGAGGGATACAAGGTAAGAAATACTTCAGGATAGTACTTCCGCTTGGAGTGTACATTGTTGGTCAACTAAAATAACAAAAGAGGAAGTCACAAACACAAAGACACAATTAAAACGTTAGAATTCACAACAAAAAAATTGAAAAACGTTAGGGTAATTTTTTATGTAAATATATTTTTTGCACAGACTTTTTCTATGGCAGATTTCAAATTATATTTCCGCCCACGAATAAACCGAATAAGAAACTCATCTTCGAATACCCAACTCTTTAGGATTTCGTCATCACTTTCTGTAAAATTACAACAAATATCACACACAAAAAAATGCATCAAATCCAAATAGTTTTTTTACCAATGTTTATTAGTGAACAAGATTAACTTACCCAATATCATTAGTCGTAATTGGTCAATAAGGGCGTCAATATTATCATCCTTGCCCTTAAGTTCCCTCGCTACTGTATTAGCTGACTTGTCAGTAGCCAGCTCGAGATATGCCTTTAGTTTACTCATTTTCACTGCTTATTTTTTATCCCTAAACCAATAAAAAATTACACTATAACTTTTCTTTAACGAAAAACTACAATTCAATTTATTTCACAATTTACTAAAATTTAACTGCCCACTAAAAAAGAACTATGATATATTATCAAGGGAATGAGGAACTGCGGACAAAAAATGAGGAATATTTTTAAGACGAAAAAAGGGACACAGGAACCTAAGGTCTTACCATCCATAAAGAGATGAAGTGACTCATTTTAATTCCTTTATATAACCAAACCATCTTCCTTTTTTCTACCTTAATATTTTATCACTGAAAAAATCATCTGTAACATGGACTTACCCTTTATGAAACGGAGTTTCCCTTAAATTTTTTTGTTCAAGGACTTTAGTCAAATAAAAGGCAATAACATCTTTGAACTTTAGTTACATACCTATAAGGTAAACTGTGAGTAATCTTCTTTTGTTTACATCAAAAAAGGTAGATCTTTTGCTTCTAAATATTTTCAATTTTATTTTACCAGAAAAATCAGCTGAAAGTGCAAGTGATGATCTGAAGGAAGAAAAAACCCGTTTCTTTGCTTTGTTTGATTCTAGCTTGTTGCAGATGGGTACATATAGAAAAAAGGGTTACTACCTTTTTTTCTTTGTGTTGGGTCCAGTTGACTACGCGCTGAAAGTGCAAGTAAAGCTGGGTTGGTATGTATCTTGTTTGGTAGAAAAAGTCAACGTACCTAGACAATTAAAAGGTATTAAATGTTTTTGTAGGGGTTCACTGCCAAGGACTTGGACTGACCTTAAGGTGGGTATTTTTGTTGCTGTAAATTTGCTATTGCACAATATACGTGTACGTTTTTGGTAGGGTTATTGCACTTTTGATTTCATTCTTTGTCTGATTTTTCCTGGAATTTTGTATGGATTGTGAAAAAGAGGTTGTGTTTTTATTCCAGGAGTTCCATTTTTGTGAATAAAATTTTGCACTGAAAAATTGTATGAGAAAAATGATGACCAATTTATTACAAATATATGCACGTTAGGAGAAAGAAAATCGAAAATAAATTATATACATATCGTTTGAGGGATTTTGATTTAGGAAAATAGCAGAAATATTTTTATAGGATAGCTTTGCTTTAAAAATATTGAAGCTTTAACTCAATTATTTGCCCTTCTAAAAACGTAAAAGGTTACTGTTTTCGTTAAAAATCGATTATGTTAGCTCGTGGACAAATGCGACGGTCAAGCTATAAAATTAGTCGGCTGACGTAAGTAAAGTCGAATCGATGACAATATTTGATAGGAATAATATAACATAACAACACGCCTCCTTTCCATGTGGAATTAGTAATTCTTCTGTTTGTAATACTGTTTTTCTGGGTCTTGCTGGAAATTTACAGAAGTAGAAGCTTAATAGCAAGGTTATGAAATCAGATAACCGGTAATATAAGAAAACATGTGTAATTTTAATAAAAGCATTAATTTAGTTTAAAAAGCGGGGTAATTTTTTTTAAGCGACGTAATTTATAATAGTTAGAGATTAAACTATAG
>JAQFZG010004597.1:0-11521 GCA_034695465.1 Entomobrya nicoleti
TTGTAGATTTTCATAATAATAAGAATGTGACTTCATTATGAATTATGTCTAGAAAATAGCTAAACCAAAACAGTGTGTATCGTACCAAATGCAAGTTTTAGCAATACCCAGTTAATTGTTGTGAATAAAACATTCTCCATTGATAATGTTAATTTACTAATTTATGATCATTATTATCAGCATTTAACATCAGTTTACTACAAGTTTTTAAGTTTTCTACAAACAACAAAAGTAAGTTATTAATATTCCAGTATTAACATGTTATTGTTGCATGTATCATAATTAAAAAAGTAAAACCCGTGAATACCTATAGATAAATCTTGTTTCGTTTCGTACAAATGTATTTGAATATAAATACAACTTGTGTAAAAGGTAATTAAGATACATGAAGTTGTCAACAAATAATAGCATTTCACATCAGAAGCAAAAACAAACTTCACTTGTATACATGTGAATTTAACTTGTATTCACATGTTAAGCTCATGGAATGAAATATGTATCATTATCATCATACATACGAAGTTTCTTCGATACAATTCGTTGCACACATTTTCAGTAGGTACCAAAACATGTTTCATTTTAAGTTGAAAACTCAGACAAAAATCTATATACCAGACAATTTGGTATTATAGTCTTTTAAGTTGAATAAAATCTTTAACCTGGTATATTTTTTGCTATACTTAACGGTTGCACTACGCGACGTAGTGAATAAGGAGTTACTAACCAAATGATGAATACATTTGAACTTTTTATGACATCATTTTGCTATAAATACCAGTGCAATGACAATTTTAATTACTTAACATTAAGTCGTTGCTAAATATCATTGATCTTTTTGGTAAAATGAGTTTTTTCTGATTATTTTGTCATTTCTCTCGGCTTTTGTTGCGTATGAGAAGACAGGGGCCGTTAATAATATTGCACGATGCGTAACAAGCAATGAAAATAATTGATTTTAAGCCAATATGACCAAAAGTTAACTGACACTTGAGATGAGTATTATACATCATTCAACTAATTGTAAGTACTTGTGTGTTCAAAAGTTTAAAAAAATCCATTCTGGGTATTCAACATCAAAGGAGGAAAGGGGATTCTGCGTAGAAGATCCACGCTCCATCCTGGATTATTTTTACGTAAGTTTTTAACATGCAAGCATACTTATTATGTACGTAGCGGAACCACAAACAACAACAGGTAAGCTAGTTAGGTGTAGTTTTAATGATTGTATACATATTTATGGAACTTATCATGACTTTTTTGGTGATTTACACGGACTAGCAGAGTTTTCGTCGGTGCAGTGGCGGTATCTTCCTTGTTGTTGAAGGCGTCATTCTGTTTCGGTTATTTTTACTTTTTAAGGTATTATAACCGTGAAACAAACTGTCGAACAATGATGGCAGAAATCGTCAACAACATTGGAAGGTACCTTCTTGGGAGACTCTAGGTGCATCCACAACCCTAACGCCCCCAGTATGTAGGTATTGATGACGATGAGCTGGAGATCGAGGAGATTATTCCCGTTGTGGTCAACCCGTGGGTACCCCCAGCAAAAGAGTTTGTATATGTAGGACCCCCCCATGTATTGAAAGTACGTGATGCTATTAATCTCGTATACCCAGACTTGTAATATTTGCTGTGCGAATATTTATTTGCGTATCAAGGCATACGTGTTAAGTTTATATTTGTGTTAGATGTGACAGATCTTAAAATAGACAGAAGGATGAAAAAGTAATATCAGAGTCCTTACATTAGACTTTCTAACCAAAGCTGCATTGATGAAATATCACTTGCAAATCTCGAGTACATCAATTCTGTTATAGAAATGACAGATAACAGATTACGGATCTGGTGTGAAGGTCGGCCTGTCTTACCACTCGGATTTTAAGCATTGCGATAGAGCTAAAGCCAAGAAGAGGGCTCTTAAACATAAAATCAAAAAACAATTGTTTCAAGTTGTGCGTGCTGGCTAATATTTATGGAGAAATGACTTTACCAATTTTGAGAATCAGTTTGACTTGAACAAACTGGAAAAATGGGAAGCAAAGAATCAAATTCTAATATTTATCTACGATTTGATTACGAATCAAAAACTGTCAAGCCATACAGGTACACAACTCGCAAGTATCCCAAGCAAACTAGCTTGCAACTAATTGGCGACCATACCATGATGACTCTCATTGGTTTTAATGGACGAGTCCACATTTTTTGGCAAGAATGGAAACATCAAAGCTAAGGTATGATCATTTTAACAACTGTAATATGGCTAATAAACCTTAACTAAAATACCTGGGAGATGATAGGAAATTCAACTCAAAGTTTCTTTCACTCTATAAATGTCTACCGCTTCCCTGTTGAATATATACAGACTTTTTGTACTGCACACAAAAGGATGATGACATGACAAGTACTGTCAATGTTGCTGGATTTGGCAATAATATCGTTGGACCAGACGGAGAGTGAGCTGTGATAAAATAATTTTAGAACACAATCAAATGTAAAGGTAGACTAATAATAAGATTTAATTTAGTGTACCTAATTTAGTCAAACATTTGTTTACATTGCATTACATAACATTTTTGTGGAATGTCAATGTAAATGTAAATTTTTAATAATTTTGTAAAATGTTTTTCGGAGAGTTTTTGGGTTTTTGAATAAAGTGATAATAAAGCACTACAAAAAAGTGAATTAACTTGAAACAATTAAAAGTGCAATTACGTGAACTTTTTTTCTCGGCATCAACAATGCATTTAGCATGGAAGCATATTATATGGCATTTGAAAAAAGAATATCGATTTTGCGGAAGCATTCATTTTCATAAACACGTTTCATCTTAATGGTTTGCATGAGAAAATTGAAGGTTGTACAGAAAAACAAGGCATACAGGCAGACAGACTCTTCGAATAAGCCATATACAAGCAGTGAAGTACTGCTTTCATAATAGAATGATATGTGAGTTGAACTGTGAGCCGAGTTTTTTTTGTGGTGTGGGTAAATGCATGTCATTATATTAAAGTTTTTTTTAGATTACGATGAAATAGCTAAGCTGTAAGCTTTGTAGTTTTTTGTTGTGGTGTTGGTAAATGTTATTATATTCAGATTTAACTGTACTGTGTACTCCTCATTTTCGTCAAAGTCTCGGCATATGGGAAGTAGTAACCCACACGAGGGAAAGTGGTAACTGACCACGGTATGTGACCCCTAACGGTGCAGAAGACTTGAAGCGCGAATAATTGACACAGCGATGTGCTCACGTCCATGTCATATTGCTTACGTCCCAAGGACAAGCGTTTAATGGCATATAAACAATATACCACGCATTAATTGTTAATCCTGGAAAAAACGGAAAAATTCGGATAGTTAGTATAATCCATTCCCGTAAAACATTATTATTTTAAAATTCGTCCATTCGTGTAAACTGAGTCCAAGCGCTTCACGCGAAATTCTTTTGTTCTTTTGGTGTAAGCCCAAGCTTTTCCTTCAAGTGCTTGACCACTTGTGTACGAACCCGATTGTAAAGCGAGTCAAAGATCTTCATTTGCTTCTAATCAATATTTTTGAAATTATTACATCAATGTGCGATGGCATATTATCCAATATCATCACCCTCTCAACTTCCTCGGGGATTAGTCACGCTCTGAGTGCCCTTCTTTTGTCCATTCACTTTCCAGATACAACATCCTTGGTCACTATTACAAAGATCCGCTTTCCTTCGTTGAACTACTGCTAAAGAAAGCTGCAATCTGCATCAGTGAGTAACTTTGGGTAGACAATGGTGCTGTCCCGATGGTCATAAACCCCTAGAAAGAGGCGGACCATAACTGCAAGCACGATTATGCAGTTCTCTTCGGCGACAGCGTTTCCACCTATGGTGCGCTCTCAACCATATATCCCATTTGACATGTCGCTCGTTTGGGCTTCGCCCAATCCAATCATCGTCATCAACATTACTATCAACATCATGATCGTCTCAAGTACACATTTAAACGCATTTCAAACGGATCCTTCATCAAATCCCTTTCTAATTAACCATATCAAAGTTCTCAATTGATATCATTTACAACTCATATTGTTTTTTCAGAAACCAGGCACTGGTAAATCAACCATAATGATATTCCGCAAGGAGCTTGAGGGGAAATATTTCACTTTTTATTATTTTAACATCTAAAGTTTGAGTAAATAGGTCGGTAATAGCCAAAAGCCAGTAAGGGCAAGTTTACTTAATACTTATGATGAAGTTGTGCATACTCAATAGACGAATAAACGGAATGAATCAATTAATAAATCCCAAATCCACAATGGAAACTAATACTTAAAGTCACGATTTGTTGCTAGGTTGATTCAGTCATGGCTGCCAGACAGTGAATTGTTAACCCAGATGGATGGAATCTAAAGCCGACAGATAATTATCACGTGCACCAGCACTAATCGCCAAATTGGTATGACTAAATCAAAACAAATTATACTGTCATTATAATCATTTCGAAATCGATATTTTTAATTCTTTTAGGATTTACATTTGAACGAGGGAATCGACAAAACAACTCCTGACTTTGACAAATTTCAGAAACAAAAACTCGAAGATTGGTCCAAAAATCATAGCTGCAATTTTAATGATGAAAGAGGTTGATATTTAACCAGTTTATCTGTTTAATAACCCTTTTAAGAACATTGATAAAACAAACTTGATGTGCTGTTCGGTTTTTAAATTTGATATTGCTCCATAACTTAAACCAATAAGTGTAGGATACAGTCAATTAACTAAGTCGAAGCCATTTTACTAGTTTAATACTCTAAATCAATTATGGATGTTGTAGTTTACTTGTATGAACTCTAAGCATTGAAAAAAGCCTATAAATAACGTGTATTAAGGCTTATATTAAGGTAAACTTTAATTAACAATGTAAATTTATGTTATGGCCGTACTGCAATAAATAAATGTTTTGAAAATTAAAGCTAAAATTATTCTTAATTTATTGTCAGAATTACTCGCGTCGGGGTAAATCGTAAAATACTCTTTGATTTTATAAAAAGTCACAAACTTTTTTTTAAAGTTGACAAGGTAAACGTTTGGGAAGTTCGGAGTAAACTAAATATTGGCATGAACTACTATTGTAGTAGCATGATATGCAGTAACAAAACTGCTACCCGTCCGTATTATTCTTTGATTTATAAAAAATCCCAAACTTTTTTTAAAGTTGACAAGGGAAACGTTTGGGAAATTCGGGGTAAACTAAATACTGGTATGGACTACTATTATAATAGTATGATATGCAGTCGCAAAACTGCTACCCGTATTACTCTACTTTAAAAAATTAACAAATAAAAAGTTAAGTTTTATTTGAAATTTGAATTGTTTCATGATTTTGCAATTTAAATGAGTGATTAAGCGTAAAATTACATTCCCAGCTGTCGTCATCGTCACCCCTCAAACTTGTAGATAAGACGTAAGAAGAGTAGTATAGTAGTATCCTCGATATTTTCGTGCATCTACCTGAAGAAATGGACCCCTCCATCTCATTTGCATTCATTCATGACTTCCAAATAACCAAAAAATGTTAATGTTAATGCCCACATTAGCCAAGACGAGAAGGCAAGTTGATTTTTTCCTACACACCAACATCTTTTTTTCCAATGGTATGCACTCTCAATCATTATAATGGGATGGCTTGTCTATCATTTAGATAAACGGCTGTTTTATAGTTTAACAATTTCCCGGCATGTAAAATGCTGCTCAAGCAGTTTTTAGATTAATTTATTCATTCGGAATGCAACTCTAGCTTGTCGCGTGGGGATTAAAAATGATGTGAGTCTACCTACTACGGAGTCGTAAATAATAGTTAGTTAGTTAATTTTGTTGAGCTCATTAAATTATTCAATAGCTTGTAGTCTGTTCGAATGAAAAGTTAGTTTGTGTGAAGAAGTACGACGAATTAAAATGAAAGTAGTGCTGATACACAAGTCAACAGCCTTTTTTGTCAATCTTTTAAGTTTGTCGAATTAAAAAAAACTTCCTTGAGCACTTCTCCTCCAAGTGGTCATCTTGGAAAAATGGAGCTTTGCTGTGAGGATTCCTCTTCAACTTCGTTGACAATGTGGATTGGTGAGGGTGGAGGAAGGCAGATCCTTCTCGAGAAACGCTTCCACTGTCTCACCTTCTTCATTCGAATCAGTCGTCAGCTCCCACTTGCCCTAATCACCTGGCTGAGGTGTACAAAAAAAGTGTCTGTAAATTTTTAGATCAATTGGTGTGGAGGGAAGGCGAATACTTTAGCTATCCGGGGTAATATGAGCCACTAGAATTCCACTTGTTGTGGATGATGAAAAGGATAATGAATCGTAAATATATCTTCGTTTTACATCAAGCATAGTGACTATGGTGAGCTGGTCAAGCAAAAAGCAAGCGGTGAAAGTGGCAGTGAAATCTGTCGCTTGCATTGCAACTTGTGACTGTCAATGTTAGCAAATGAGATGTTGTCAAGTTGCATTGTGGACAAAACGTAATGGTAGCACCGGACTTGTGACGGTTCTGGGCATTAGCAGCCATCCTACTCACAATTTTCTTTCCTTTTGAATCTTTCACAAATGTCAAAATAAATCGTGTGAAAATGTAGTGATTGTGCTTGTTTTGTGATGTAAAATGTAAATGTGTTGTGCTTTGATGCTATGCTGCTAATTTGTATCCAGAATAATATATCTACATTTATGCAACATTATGTTGTCCAGTTTAATTTGTAATTTTCAATCGAGAAGTCTACTTCAATCGATGGTTTATTGTAGTCATTTTAAATGCGAAATAAGCGCATCTTGCATTGCATGAAAATGTGGAAAACGAAAGGTAGATGGAAATCTCATGAATTTCTCTGTTAAATATACATACTAATTGTTTATTCGGAATTTCATAAAAGTAGTTACAATTAAAGGAAATGTCATTTCATTCTGTATTTTATTGTAAAATTATGTGGATACGTAAGGACTAAAACGTCACGAAAAGGAAACTAATTTCTATAAAAAATGGTTAGATACGACTAAGAATTTACATAACTTCACAAAAATACAAACGGGAATATAGAGCATCTTTTACAAAAATGGATGGATGGATTTATGATGAAGGTTAGTTTGTTGAGGTCGGTAGTTGCCAAAAAGCAAGTATAAACGAAGTGAAGGCATTGGCATGCTCACGCTGCATTCTTTGATTTCCCTTTTTTGCAGATCCTTTTGTGCAGAGAGAGTTTTGAACTGTATCCATGTTCCTTTCCACACCTTCGACAAATGTACGCATTTTCGCCCAAATGCTTGCTCCGAAAGTGATCCTCCAACACTGATTTACGACGGAAGGCTTTCGCACAGACTGAGCACTTGTAGGGCTTCTCTCCAGTATGCCTATGAACATGACTCCGAAGATTCGTGGAAGTCGTGAACTTTTTAGGACAGAGTGCACACTTGAATGTCTGAAGTCCATCGTGACGTTGCTTGTGCTCATTCAAGTTCCCTTTCCTGTTGAACGTTTTGTGACACAAGTCGCACTGGAATTTCCTTTCGTTCAAGTGCACCTGCTCATGTCTGCTGAGGGTACTCCTTCCTCCAAATGACTTGTTGCACGTTGAGCAGCGATACGGACGCGCTCCGCTGTGACTTCTTGAATGAACTCGAAGTGATGAAGATGTGGCGAAGACCATTGGACAAGTTGAGCACTTGAAAGGTCGCTCTCCAGTGTGAACTCTCATATGAACTCCCAGGGTGCCAGCTTGGGCGAACGTCTTTGGACACAGGTTGCACTGGTGAGGTCGTAAGCGTTGGTGGCGAGCCATGATGTGTCGCTGGAGGTTCCCATTCTGGTTGGCTTTGTAGCTGCACTGGGGACACTGAAACATTTTCTCCTCAGAGTGGACCATCTTGTGCATTGACAATCCTGTCTTTTGTTTAAATGCTTTGTTGCAAATATCGCACGAGAAGCGCCTTTCTCGCCCATGGATCAGCTCATGGCTCTTCTTGTCTGATTCTCTGTTGAACTCCTGTGCGCAGTCAGAAAGGGAGCAGTGAAACGGCTTTTCCTCGATGTGACGCAGCAGATGACGAGTTAGGTTGGAAGGTGTTTCCCCACAAAACACGCAGGTCAATTTTACTTTTGCCCTACAAAATAGGAAATAGCACACAATTTAGTAAATATCTACACAAAAGTTTTAAATAACATTTAACACATGTAAGCAATTATTTTATTATTAAAAGAAACTTACATTTCAACAATTTACAAGGCTTTGCTTCCCTCACTCAAACTCAACAACAGCTTTAAAGTTGACAGTGCTTCTCTCACAAAATCACAACTAAAACTCTTGTGTTTTTCTATAAATAAATAAATATGGCTATAATTAATGTTGTGGCAACTTTGAGCAAAGCCAATTTAAGTGCAAGTAGAGGAATAAATCTCCTGCTTACAAGAATTACAGATCAACAAACACAAAAAAAGTAAAGCGTATTTTGAGCAGACTTCAGAAATGAACGAAGACTTTCACAACCAAAAGCGTACTAAAATAGCCACGATCACAAATACAGACACAGCATTCCAATATTTCTCAGCCAACTCACAAAAGCCAAAAAAGTTCAAGTTAAGAAGAGTGGCTTTCTCGACTTTTTGTAGGTACACGAACCTACAAAAATGGACCCTTCCAGCCAATTTTAATATTTTTATGCCTTAAATTGAGTTGATGTAAAACATGCAAATGATCACAATGCATTAGTAATTTAGTAAAGAGATAAGAAGGCACACGCTCATTTTATCGTACACACACACATCTATCTATTTTCTCCAATCCACAATTAAGCAATAAGTGTACCTGTGCTCCAGTAGCATTCGTAGTCCATAATTGACTATTGACAAAAAATGGTGAATGCTAACTAGCTTTGATGAAGGCAATCATTCAAATCCTAAAATGCAGCACATCATCCCATCTCCACTACACAGCCACATTCCTTCAAAAGTATAACAATAACAATTCGTTTTACATGCAGTCCAATCAAAAATGCACAAAAATAAACGTTCTATGTTGTGTTCGTCGCAGATACACGCAAACATTTAACTTTTTTGTCAATTTGACAATCGAAACTAGCAAATAAAAAGAGGGTATTCTCAATGTGATTGTCACTCACTACTTATCATTCTTTGTATCACTTTTTATTTAGAGTTTACACACCTTCTTATTTACATTTTCTATTAGTTAAAATGCGTATTCAGGTGAAAAGTGAAAGGAAGGTGGTCCGTGAGAAAATATTATAATTATAATTTAAAGAGTACCCAATTTAAAAAAATGTGAAAAAACAAAATATTTTAAAATATTTAATTTAATTTTTGTAAGGGATTTTAATGACAAAACAGTTTAATAGATTTAAATTCCGTCATCATTTTCATGATTGAAAATGTAATGTATTTCAAAATATATACATTCATAATTCTCACTGTACCCCAACATCAAGAATCAAAAGCGCGGTAGTATTTTTATTTAAAAAAAATCCAAACGTTTCTCTTCAAAAGGTCAGTAGACTACATTGTTGTTGTTGGTGTACTTGTCTCTCTTTTAGGGGAATCTTGTGTTAAGTTTTAAATAATAAATAATTAGCTGAATATTGATTAAAGTTAAAATAAAGTTATGTAATTGACTTGTTCTTTTTTGTTTCTCTTTTTTAAGGTTTCACAGGTGTACGTGTGTCATCCAACCAGAAAGACAATCCAGGGAATTGACTTGACTTGGATGAGAGATCAGCTGTGATGTTTTCCGTTGATTTAGTCAACCAAGTAAGTTAGTAAGTTTTACTAAATAATTTTAAACGTAGTAAATATTAAAAAGATGAAGTTAACTAATAATCAATTGTGTTGTTATTTATATATTTCTCAGGATAGAAGAGCTGACCTCACTGAGCTGTTGGCTTACTACCTCCTTCAAGATGAGCTAAGCAACGCCAAGTTCCTCTGGAAGCGTGTCCCCTAAACAATGAAGCTGACCAGCCCCGAATTCGAAGCCGTGTGGACCGTTGGCAAGTGACTTTGGGGGAAGGACATGGCAGGATTCTATCAAGCTATTGGAGCGTATCAGTGGACTCAGCAGACTAGCCCATCATTGTCTTAACTGGCGAACTACCATAAAAATTAATTTAATTGTTGATTATTCTGAAAATATATATTTAAAAAAATATTATATGTTTCGGGAGCGTTCGGGAAAGGAGTATCCGTTTGATTGGAACAGATTACTCGTCAATTCCTCCTGAGGACGTGGCCACTTTACTGGTCTTATCACTATCGGAAGTGAAAAGCTTGGTTATCCCGAGGACCGAATGGAGACTTCAAGATGAGATGACTGCGCCTACTGAAATCGCCGACGATGGGGGTCGTGGGTTGGAGAAGAGCAAATTGATTCTTGATTAAGAATTTTTTTTATAACGCGCTGTTTTAATGTTACAATGTTATAATAATTTTTTATTTAATTTTGTAATTAATTTTCTTTTAATTTTTGGTTAATTTTCTTTTCATTTTTGAATTATTTTTTTTAAATTTTTTAAATTAATTTTCTTTTAATTTTTGGTTAATTTTAGTTTCATTTTTTAATTATATTTTCTTTTAATTTTTTAATTATTTTTTTTTGAATTTTTTAAATTAATTTTCTTTTAATTTTTGGTTAATTTTCTTTTCATTTTTTAATAGTATTTTCTTTTAATTTTTTCATTAATTTTCTTTTCATTTTTGTTTAATTTTATTTTCATTTTTTAATTATATTTTCTTTTAATTTTTTAATTAATTTTCTTTTAATTATTGGTTGATTTTCTTTTCATTTTTTAATTATATTTTCTTTAATTTTTTTAAATTGAATTTTATCTTAGTTTTTAAATTAATTTTCTTTTAATTTTAATTTTGTTTTTTATTAATTGTCATTTCTATTTTAATTAATGTTCATTTAATTTTTGAACTAATTTTTATATTAATGTTTGATTTTTCTGAAGTACTTAATGTAATAATAATAATATTTATCTTTTAAAGAAAGAAGAAGGATAAAAAATATGCCGCATCGGTCGCCTCTAGTCCAACTATACTCAAAGCTCACATTTTGGAGTGGCGCAGTTTTTTGAGCAGTGCAGCTATTTAGCCAAGCCATTTACTCAAGTGAAGGTGTCCCTGAACAACCACTCCACTTCCTCCGGCACATCCCTCCATATTCCTGAGGAGGAGGTGGCTCCTCTGTCCTATCAGATCACAGCTGAGCATAGAAACAACTTGTCTGCCTAACTAAACTCATTTCACCAAAAGAACACCTAACTGCTCTCAAACTGACGTCTCTCTAATTATAATTTAATTGTTTCCGACTTGATCACCACAATTGAAAGGTCCGAGTTTTTAAGGTGATTTGAGTGAGGAGGGAAGAGGTGACTTTGGAGGGGGTCCGAGTTTTTAAGGTTATTTGAGTGAAGTGGGAAGAGGTGGAGGTGACTTTGGAGGGGGTCCGAGGTTTTAAGGTTATTTAAGTGAAGTGGGAAGAGG
>JAQFZG010004598.1:0-11520 GCA_034695465.1 Entomobrya nicoleti
GGATACTATATATGTGTGATACCCTTTAAACCTGTTTTTGACCATGAAACTAATCGCTGGCTATTGAAAACTTGGAAACTTCAAAAGGTAGCATATTCGAATGAATGTGTTTTAAATATTCATGTGGCCTTTGATTGCCAACAGTTTATTAAGTCGATCTTAACTTTAGTATTTAGGACGAAGAAAATGAAGTTTCTTTTTTGTTTAACCCATTAGATATTTTGTTTTCTGGTGATGTGGGGATTTTGCTGTTTTGAAGTGATAGCTGGAGTTCTGGAACAATTAATCTCTACTTTACAAAGTCAACAGAAACTCACAGCAAAATCATATTTTGTTGCTATAAACAATCTGATTCTAATAGTATCCTACATCTTATTCTTTCTAAATATTACGAAATATTCAAGACAAATTGAAGAGCAGCTAAATGTCATCAAGTCCTTGACATTGATTGTTCCACGGAACAGAGCAAGATGGTGTTATTTCTACGTGATATTTTCAGTAGTTATCCTTCTTTGCTGCACATTGGTCCCCCTTCCATTTATGACAATGCAAGGGGACTTCTTTGATTCAATTCAGGAATCATTCGAACATCACGTTGATCGTATCCGAGAACGCCTCTTCATGAGCCCAGCTTTAGATTATTTTTCAACTGAAAACGTATTTTTAGGCGTTTTCCACTATCTTCTTCGATATTTCTGGCTAATCATTAATGCAATATATAGTTCGATAATTTCATGTCTGCTACCTGTGTCATTTTGGCTGATTGCAAAATGTTTTAATGAAGACATTAAAGGCTTTACACATGTATCAAATAGTCTTATACTAAAAACGAAGCAAAGTTATTTGGTCGACATCACAACTAGATACGAAGAGATAAAGATAGCTAATACTTCGATCAATAAAGTATGGTCGACAATGGCATTAGTATGGTTGATTGATACAGCAATAAGGATGATGATGATGTTGAATATGTTAGTGAGCTCTCGTAAAATAGCTAGTTTTCTGAGCATGAGCTTCTGGGCGCTAAGCTTTGTAGTTTTCCTTTTATTTTCTGGTGAGACTTTTCGAATGGTAATTAGAATACTTACTAAGAGAATTGGCTAATATTAAAGTAAAGTAGCATATTCTAAAGTTTAAGAGTTGACTGGCTATTGGTTTGTTTAGATGGATTGTTTTGAGGAAATGTTATTAAAGATCGAAAATTGGAATCGATTTTATGACCAAGACAAAAAGTTATTGATTCGGATGCTGAACGAACTAAAGGGAAAACCTATTGGGATCGGGGCAACTGGTCTGTTCAAAATTGACTATGGATTCATAGCACAGGTTGCTACACAATCTTATTTTTATTTTATGAAATAAAATAAAACATTAAAGACTAAATATTTTTTTCATTTCAGTTGCTGGTTGCGATTCTAACACTGTTTTTAGTTAGTTTTGAAAATGATGCAAAATAATGGTATTATTTCTTTGCTAATGATATGTATAGTTATGTGATGATGTGTGTAGCACATATATGCCAGTTTAAAAAGAAGTTCTTAATCTTTGATCTTTGCAGCAGGTATAATTACATTTGCAATTTTTATTTGCATTCTAAATACATTTTAAAATTGTTTGATTGTAAATCTATGAATTTCAAGTATTACACTTCAAAAATTTAGCTTGCGCTTTTATCTATTGTGAAATTTGTTAGTTTGCAAAAGTTATTTATTTATGCTGAGCACAGCCAAACATATAATTTTTAAGCATTTTGTTTCGTGGATTTTTCAAATGTTAAATAACTAAACTAAAAGCTAAATGGTAGAAGTTTTGGTAATTGGTAATTTGGCGAAAACTGTTTTCATGTAAGTATGTTTGTGAGCCGAGCTAGTAAATCAGCAAACGAAGGCCTGGCATCTGGATATATTTTCCAGCAGTCCTTCATAATGTCTGAGTACCTACGTATACAGAAACAATTAGTCAGTCAATTAACTACACGATTTATCGGATTTATGATTATCAGTGTTCTTACATGTTTCTGTCGTCATATTTTGGTTTTCCTAATCTCAATCCTTGCTCCAAAATAGTTGGAAAATTAACGTCCCATGACAGCCCTGGATATGGTTGATCACCAAAGGAATATATTTCCCACAGTGTAACTCCATAAGCCCAAACATCACTCTTTTCATTGAAGTGCAACAACCTCAATGACTCTGGTGACATCCACTTCCATGGTAACGGTTCTTGTTGTTGTTTAACATAATTAGTATAATTGTACATTCTACGAGACAACCCAAAATCACAAAGTTTCGCTTCTTTTTTTAAATTCAAAAGAACATTTCTTGCAGCTAAATCAGCATGAACAACATGTTTTGTTGCTAGATAGACCATTCCATTACAGATTTCCCTGGACCAACGGTAAAAGTCTTCACAAAGTGATGGGTCCAATCGTTGCGAATTACTTGGTGTCATGTTAATATACCTGTCCCCGCCATCTTCTATTCCTTCCCTCTCTTCATCGTCATGCATTGTTGGTCGTAATTTTTGCAGATATTTGTCCAAGCTTCCCAACTGACATAATTCCAAAAATATAAAAACCTTCCCATGCTTCAGCTCAGCAGTATTAGCACCAATCATTTCATTTATATTTTCATGCTTTCCAATATAAGCCAACATCTTAATTTCCGAAAGCATTCCATTTAATGCGGTTTTGTGAAACTTTTTTGGATTTGCAACTTTTACAGCAACATGAATTGGTTTCCCTTGATTATCATGTTGAATTTTCCCCCGACACACCTTCCCAAACTCTCCGGAACCAAGGAGCCCCTCATTATCAATAGAAAAATGCTGTGATGCGATTTCATATTTTAATTTGTCATAAGGAAGTTTATAAACGCCCACGACGACATTATTTTCATACTCTGTTCTATCTTTCTCTGCCCACAAAGTCAAACCATTCTTACATTCAGTATCTCCATGCAAGAATTCGTAAATTTCCTCTTTACTGAGTGGAACTTCTTTGGCGTTTCTACGGGCGAAAACCACAGCCAAGATACCAACTACTGCACAAAGCAGAAACGGTACAACAGATATTATTACTATATGCGTAGCATTCAGAGTTGAGTCACCTTGGTTTCCTTCGTAAGCTCGTATTGCGTCTGCTCTTTTGTCGGTCCACTTATTATTTTTTAACGACGGATGATGACTCCATCGCCACCACCCAACTTGTCTTACTTCACGGTTTTCCGCTTTATAACTCCTCGTTCCATCTACCGCATTTCCAACAATTACCATAGTTTTTGTCATATCTGCCCATTGACTTAACATTTCCCAATATCTCACGAAAGTTTGGAGGGCCCATGGGTCTTCATAAAAGCTCTGGTCTGTTGCGTAATGCAATAAGACAAACCCCAATTTGTAGTTGTTTTTAATTCTATTTTCAGCGACAAATTTAACACACTGCTCAAATATAGTAGTTCGCTGACTAATCATTCTCTTTGCCCCCAATTTCACTGTTTCCGTATCTTCCTCAAAATAAAACAGTATTGTTTCGGCATCATCACAATTAAACGTTTGATTAACCATATTCCTTCTCTCTTCCTCCATAGTGTAAAATAACCCACAAATCGAAATATTAAATGCATAGCCGTACTTATAAGAATAACCCATAGTGGTTCTTTTGACATGATCCATAATTTCCTTTGTCTCATTAGCTACTCCAGTGAATGATACTAAAAATCTAGAAATGAAATTTACTGCTACTCCTGATCCTTTAAGTATTTCTATAGCGGTATCAGTAAAGTAATTCGACACTTCGACATTCGGAAGAAGCAATACAATTACTTCATTAAATTCTCGTTCGACTTTAGATAAAACCTGTAACTGGTACAAAAGACTGACTCTGTGTATCTTTGTGTCATCGTCTATAAGTAGCATGGCTTTACTAAATTTGCGGAATACCCATTGCAAAATAGGTGTCTTTTCTCTTTTGTCATCCACTAAGCTAAAAATTATTCCAGCATAGCTTTGTTTAGAAGAGTTTTCGTGATTAACTTCTAATGACAATTCAGGCAAATGAAAGGTATTTTCTTGTGAGTCAAAAGACTTTGCAATATCTTTTTTAGACTCAAATTTCAACTCGTTAGAATTTCTTAACTGTGAACTTTCCTGAAGACGCCACCAGCCATTTGTTTTTAATTGTACATTTTTCTCATACGGTGTATCGAACGCTTTTGATAGAACCACTATTGTTTCCGTAGACTCAGACCAGCGTCTCAATTCGTCCCAAGTTGCAACTAAACGGGTCATATTTATCCTGTTTTTGTTATGCATTTTTATCGTACTGTATGTGTCTGGAATGCTGACTATAATTCCCATTTTAAATGAAGATGAACTTGATGCATCCACAGATTTTCGGCATTTGCTTAAAACTGACTTCAGAACAGGAATAATATCTGATGGGTCAGCATTGAGAAGCTCGTCTTGGCTATATTGAAGTAATATCACGTCAGGAAGATGAATCCTATATAAAACTGCGTTAGCGTCACAAGCTGAAGCAAAACTAATATAACCCCATAGCCCGTGATAATTTTTCCGTAATACTGATTGGAATGTTTCATTTTTCTGCGTGAAAGCGCTGGTGTGACGGAAAAATAAATCGCCAGAGAACAAAATTGTGGTGACTGTACCGTTGAATATTCTGTTTGCATTATTTGCAATGGTTCCAAGTTGTGTTACTAGGGAAACTGCATCGCTGTTTGTTTCCAATGGTTCGTCATATGAAAGCCAAACTTCAAGATTCATAGATTGGGTGGCTTTCATTCTGTTAAAGTGAGCTAGTGCCGATGGTGATAGTAAAAGGCTTGTATTTATGTCTATGACAAAATGGTAGAAAATTATTTCATAAATATGATGGTCCTTAAGATACTGAATTAAAATGGCATGTAATGTAGTTGTTTGTACAAACCATTATTGTTATAAAAAAGGTCTTTTCCCGTAAATTTGATGAATATTTTGTTAAAATCATTGGCAACTTTAGAAATCAGAGGCTGAAGGCCATTTATATTGTACCTGTAGCGGTTTTCTCGGTCCAAAATAGAGACATACGGATCAAAAGTGACAAATGTGGAGTTGGAATATTTCTGGGGAAAAGTTCAAAAATCAATATATTATCAAAGTTATCAATATTCTCATTTTAATATATGGATGAACTTACGATGACACCAACCACACTTTCAAGAATTAAAGTTGAGATAACTAAGAAAGCTTGCGTTTTCATGATGAGTTTTGATGCACATAAGATATTTAAAAAAATCATGCATGAAAGTAAACTACTGACATTTGTCAAGATACTCGTTCTCAAGCTTCATTCGTACAAATGCAAGTTACCAAAGAACGCTCTCGCGAATATCAAAATTACGTTATGATCAGTGACCACAGTGATACGACAGTATGCTTTGTAACTATGTGGTTTTGTCTTTGCTCATTATTCATTATAATTTTTTTTATCTTTAATTACCCCTGAACTCAGAGTACACAGTACTTTATACATATATGGTGGTGTGATTAGTGTTTCAAGAAATGAATAATTACCTCTTACTCTTCTTAATAATTAATTAATTCATTAGTACAAATTAATAATAACATATCCCTGAGACTAAAAAGCTTACTATAATATTTCCTTTGATGATGAGATGATTTATCAATCAAATCATAAATTTGCCGCTAGTGTGATAAATCATTGTTTATTTTTAACTAATGCATTGCTTTTAATTTTAATACAACATCCAACGCAGGTATACTATACATAACATGTACAAATTTGCAAAACGCTTAATCCATTGGTTATTTACCTATGTAACGAAAAGTGAAAAGATTTAAGCTTAAGTATGCTTATATTTCGCATGAAATTGGTTTTTATCAAAAAAAAATCAATACCAAAATCTAGCTGTGCATAAATATATTCACAACATGCTGTAATTAAAAATCACTTACAGTTAAATGCGGTGTATCACCATGTTTGTCACGTAAAAAAGTAATTTAACTCATCTAATGCAAACAAAATTCAATATCTCCAAAAGATTCATTTTGATAGTCACGCAATTAATCACAAGTCAATTTTTTCTGGTCGCACTGTACAATACACTGCTGACAATGAATACTTGTGAGTGCGAGTGAACTAATACAGTTTTACGGAAAAGTTGGGCATGCTGATTTGAAACAAAATTTAAAACTTGTTTTGTAACTACTTTTGCAAATTTATGTAGTATTTGTGTAGATTATTCTACTAAACATTATTCCTATTCTAGTATTTATTATATAATTTTAGTGGTTGTCAGCCAGGCTTACTACTCACTGTTTAAAATCTGCAATAATTGTAATAGTAAAAACGTCTTTAATCGCAACTATGTAAAAAGACCATTACATCCTTTTTATTGAAGTTCAAGACTATGTATCACAGGAACTATATCACAACAGTGAATTCAAAATCTACAGCAAAGGTTTTCCAAAATGTTAACACTTATGGCTCAAACTACCCCTATGTAAATTTGTCGGCACTCGACAGGTATTGTAATAATTTGGGGAAAGTAAATTGCAACGTGCTGATTTCGATTTGGAAAAATTATTTCACTTTTGGATACTATGTTTGTGTAATACCCTTTAAACCCATTTACGACCATGAAACCAATCGTTGGCGACTGAAAACTTTGAAACTCCAACAGGTAATTTAATATGTAATACGTTACAAATCACAAATCGTATATTTTATATTCATATTGATGTTTTTTTGCAAGATATTTATATCTTCAGCATTTTGTTTCATGTCATTCATGTCACAATTTCACAAAGCTGTGTAAATTTTGAAGGTTAAGTTCAGTAATATAATTTTGATTTAACCTTAGATATTCTGTTTGCTATTCTGGGGATTGTGCTGTTTCAATATGCTATCTAATATTTTGGACGAATCAATCTCTGGTTTTCAAAGTCAACATAAACTCACGGCAAAATCATATTTTATTGCGATAAACAATATTATTATGATAATTTCATTCTCTCTTTTCGTTGTAAAAATTACGAGATATTCCAGGAATATTGAAGAGCAGTTAAATGCCATCGAATCATTTCCAATGATGGTTACACGGAGCACAGCACGATGGTGTTATTATTACGTAATATTTTCAGTAGTTATCTTAGGCTGCTGCATTGTACTTCCGCTCCCATTTTTGACATTTCAAGGAGTTCATTTTAAGTCGGCTCAGGAATCATTCAATTACCACGTTGATTGTATGCGAGAACGTCTCTTTGTGAGCCCAACACTAGATCACTTTTCAACTGAAAACGTATTTTTAGGCGTGCTTTTATTCCTTCTTCGATTTTGTTGGGCAATTTCGTACTCATTCCTTAATGAAATAACTTCATGTCTGCTACCCGTGACGTTTTGGCTGATTACAAAATCTTTTAAAGACGACGTCAGTGCCCTATTACATGGATCAAATAATATAATACTAAAAACGAAGCAACTTTATCTAGTGAATATAAAAAATAGATACGAAGAGGTAAAGAAAGCTAGTGATTCAATTAATCATGTATGGTCAACAATGGCATTGGTGTGGCTAATTGATACAGCGATAAGGTCAATGATGATGATGAATCAACTTGTAGGCTCTCGTCAAGTCGCTAGTGTTCTCACTATGTTTTTTTGGGCGCTAATTATCGTAGCTTTCATGATATTTTCTGGTGAGACGTTCCGAATGGTAATGCGGATAGTTATAACTTATAAACTAATTTATATTAAGTTGCATTGCATAAAATTTAAAAGTCAAATGGCTGTTTGCTTGTTTAGATGGATTGTTTTGAGGGAATGTTATTGGAAGACGAAAACTGGGATCGATTTTATGATCAAGATAAAAAGTTGTTGATTCGGATGCTCAACGAACTGAAGGGAAAACCTATCGGCATCGGGGCAACCGGATTATACAAAATCGACTACGGGTTCATTGCGCAGGTTGCTACACAAAAACATTTTAATTTTATGAAATAAAACTAAAACGTATTAAAGACTAACGTTTTTTTCTCATTGCAGTTGCTGGTTGCGATTCTAACACTATTTTTAGTTAGTTTTGAAAATGATGCGTAACAATCACCTTGCCCATGTTCTCATATAGTTTTATATATTTGTTCACAATCTAATTTTCTGTCCATTAAATATTCTATAGAAATATTTTAAAATCATTCCTAATATAAAATTCTTAGATATACAATATATAAAATGAGAAATAAAATTCGTGTTTTGAGGTGTCCAAGACAGTTAGATAGTCAAACCATAGACATTGCATACATAATAAGAGTACGTTAAGCGTAAATATTCATGCACACTCTTACACTTCCTATATCTAACTGTATTATCATATTAAGTGCACTATATTAGATTACAAATATCAATAAATAAATTTTAAGATGGATATAAATATGTGTAAGTAAACTTTCATTGTTTCAACATCTTTCATTTATCGTACTCTAACATTTAAAGGTTTAGAATTCCTCATAAAAAACTATCTACATCTTGCTAATAAACACATTCTGGACAAGGTGAAAAAATGGCTTTGATTTTGATATCTCAAAAACAGATTTCAACTATTTTCAACAACCCAAAACGTTGTGGCAAGTTGAGATTAGCGAGATAAAAGCAAAGCATCTACAAACTCGCACCAAAAAATTCTGTTACTGAGCTACAAGAATAGTACATAGTTTTGTGAATAAAATTCGTAGCCCAAGTTAAGTCTGTTTGTTAGTTAAAACTGTGGGTCACAAGTAATCTAGCAAGCACATAACGGGAACTTTTTATTCAACTCTTTTGTTCCATTACTAAGTAAAATAAATTATACTGGTTGCCGTAAGCTATCTTATAGCACTTCGTTATATACATTTCAGTTCCTTCTCAATTTTACTTTCTCCATACTTTCCCGGAAATACTTATTACTTATTTATATTACCTCGATAAAAGTAAAGCATCTATAACTCTTAGCATAACAAACTGTTGAGCCACAAGTGGGGTGGTTTTCTCCACAAAATTTGTCGAGCCAAGTTTAACATGCAGTGTGCTTAAACTACGAATTACTTTCTTGCATAACTTTATTTTTGCCCATTTCGTGTCCCTTTTCAATTTACCTAGTACCTTTGTGGACGAATCATGTATTTCCGCACAAAACTGAAAACCTATCAAAATAACCTGTAAACTAGTAATCATGATGCATGTCAACAGGAGGATGTACAAAATGTCTTGTTTTCCTCCATCATTCTTTATCATTTCAAATAGAAAAAGTGATTGCATCACCATAGCACTAGCAAGTAATACTACTATAGAATCAGACACATTGTCGTTATAAATGCGGGTAAGAATTTTGATTTGACGATATGTAGAAATAGTTATATCAAATGCAGATGTTGTACGTGGAGACTCCATAGATGCTGCTTTACTCAAGTCTATTACTTGCCTGGGAATTAAAAGTAAAACAAATTTCATTTAAAAAAATTACGATTAAATTAATTAAGTTTGCAAGCTTTACTTACGTTTTGAAAGTTTTGATGGCTTGAGCAATACACGTAGCTCCCAAAATTATGAGATTTGTATGTATTACAGCAACAGAGTAAATTGCAGCAGGAATGTAGAAATTTACAAAAAATGTCGCAACTTTCCCCATAATCATTTTCACAGTGTGCCATGAGAACAACCAGCTTATAGTAGTCTGGAAATTTAGCTCGTCGTACTTCATGGTTAACTCCTTATCGGATCCAAGAAATCTGGCTAGAAAATTCCCTGGTGGATAGGAAAATACATTTGTGGGCAAATTGGGAAATATTGCGGAAGAAAGGCCGAGAAAAATTGGCTCCATTGTTCCTCCAATTATTCTGATCATTTTACATGCACACAGTGAAATCCACGGACTTCCTTTCCTGGTTTTCTTGATTGCTAAAAATACAATATGCGTGATTTAAACAACTAGGTAAATTAATTGATAACTAAGTGGATTTCTGAATAGTAAATAGACTGTCACCATTTCGTAAGCCATATTTTTTGGTGTAAGTTTCAAAGTTGATGAGACCTGATATAAGCTGTGCGATTGAGTTAGCATTTTTCGCATCCAAATAAGCAGAATACAAGGTATAAAATGTAACGCCTCCCAACATTAAATGAATTATGATATTTATTCTCGTTTGGTTACTGGGGTTTGGGGAAAATGAAAGAATATGGACCACATTTAAGAATTGAGTTAATGTGAAAATTAGACCAACAATGAATATTCTTTTTAATGGAGCAGCGCTTATTTTGATAGCTTTTGTAATGCCGTTCCAAGTGTGCGTGGAAAGGCGGATGTAGAAGTGGAATGCTTTGAAATCACGTAGAAATTCGTCCAAAAGACCTGATTGAACAATCATTTTGATTTCGTCAGAAACGTTGATGCCTTTAATTCGTAAATGTAAATCGTTTTACAGTGCTCGCGATTACGAACAACTTCTCAATCAAATGGTTTGGAAATATCTGTAATGTAAAGATGTTGATGGTATCTTGCGAAAATGACTTGACGAAAAAGGTGGATCTCAAGACGTTTCCGGCAATTTTCATCATGGTTTCGATTGATTTTAAGTCTTGCTTGGGCGAAAACAATGTTTCGATTTTTGGAAAACAACCCCACAAATGCGATGTTTTGTGTTGTTTTTTGTCACATGCCATGTAATGTTCCTGGTCAGTATAAATAATTCCATAGTTGATGTATAAATAATACATGAAACTATTGATTGTTTACAAGGATTACTTCCCATTTTCAGTGACATTATAGATCAATAATGTTGACACGCTTTTGAAAGCTTTCCAAATCAAAATAATTCCGGAGGAGGAGGATCATAGTTTATGTTTTGGCTATGCATGCTCATTTTTATGATGCCACTTATATTTGAAATATAACTCAGTTGGAATAACAACCAACATAATATGTAACTTGACACGATAGTCCGGCCCGATGACCAATATGTTTTTGCCTAGATCTCCTTTGAATATTGCATGTGTGTTTTTAGAAATCAACGTTTTATAATCTCACGTATTACATTGATACCAATATTCTAAATGTTTTCGAAAACTTTCTCTAGAGAACAAGTAAACAACAATTACTTCTGCAATTAAAAAAAAGTTAATTCTTGGAGTGGTTGTTGACTGATGTTTGAGATTTTCATGATGATAACTGATATTTTTATCGTTTCATTTTTTCATGCATCTTCAAAATGAGAAATGGGAACAAAGCAACGCTTGCGCTTGATCTTTGTCTATCAATTACCATATTAATTTAACAAACAGCAGCTGACACTGACACCAATACCAATGCAATGCAATATGAATACAGTCAACAGTATATGTACTGCATATACACAAACAAACACGACGAGAAGAACAAGTGAAACGAATAAGTCACACACAACAAGTCAGTATGATAGGTTCAAGTTAATTTGACAGTTAACTGTCGTCAGCTTTAAAATTTATAACCAGTA
>JAQFZG010004599.1:0-11520 GCA_034695465.1 Entomobrya nicoleti
TTGGCTCGAGCAACCCGTCCTGTTAGATTTCCTTACTATCCTATTCAAGACATTGATCAATGCTTTATTGCAGACCTATTTAAAAATGTGGTTCTCAGAATATCGGACGCTGTGCTTTTGACCCAATAAATTTATTTTTGTTTTAGCTGCGTACCAAACATAATTGATTTTTTCAACTTGTATTTCATAAAATACTTTTGAATATTTAATTCAAACTGACTGGTCATAAAAATTCGTAAGCTTACATGAAAAACATTTTAGTTGAACGTACAATAATGCTTGTAAGAAGTTAAAAACGTTTTCGTGGCACAGTTATAACTAGAAAACCTGACAAATAAAATCTATGTATGTATCTAAATATTGCTCCAAAATAGCTTACTACGTATTGAACTTCTATATCGGTTAATACAATCATGGTATACAGTCGCAAACATCTTATTTTTTCTGCAGACCGATTTTAACCAAGCTTTTACGACCTATCACGTTATACGTTTACGAAACCGAAACTTAGATTAGTAGCGTTGGTTTTTATATTTACTAAACTAAATAAAAACGACTATATAAAGGATTTGTCGGACTTTAAATATCAAATCAATACCTTATACCATTTCATACGACTAGTAATTTAATGCCAAAATAAATTGCTTTTTTATTAACCTTGTTTTTTTGGCGAAGAATTGCTTAAATAATTTTAATCGAATATACAGCTACTCAAGCCTATGAATATTTTAAAAACTAAAATGTAATAAATTACTATTGGTGTAACGTTCTGAAATACGTTTCCCACGGTATATGATCTACTAAACTTTTATACATACCAACACTTTTTTTAAAGCATTTTTCAAGAACACGGAGAACATAGTTTTTAACAAAACTTTATAATCATTTTAATAATTTGTGCCATTTTTGATGACTTTCAATTCTAAAATCATACTAACAGTGTGGGTTACAATATTTGAGTACAAATTAACTTTTGTCTCCCTCTGAAATTTTGTGGTGCCCCAGTAAATGGTAATGGGCCTTTGTGCCCTTGGAAATTTTCTCCATAATTTTACTGACATTTTCGAACTTACTGCGTTTTGATTCGTCTTTTTGACATACCTGTGGTCCCACTGTTTAATCATATATTTGCTTTGTTCGTGAAACTTGATTACACGAGGCATTGCTTGAATCAATACCGTGTAACAAACCGCAGTCAACAGAGACATTGAAAGATTCACCTCCACAGGAATAAACTTCCAGCCTACAACAGTCAAACAATTTCCAACGACAAGAATAATGAAGCCAGCACTTATCAACATAACCGATATATATCTGACAGCATCTTGTGCAATTTGGATAATATACCGAAGCTTAGTGAAAGCTTTCAACGTCTTTTCAGACAAAGAAATCTTTTGGATTTCATGCAAACAGGATGTGATTTCACTAACAAAGCACATTAACGGTACAAGTAGCATTATAAAAGATCTTGTGGCTTCTGCTACACACCAATGCGTAGCTAGATAACGAGTTATCTATGTTGCGATTTTAATGTTTTTGCTTTTGTATTTCATTGGGTGAAACAAGTACTCAAATAAAAAATATCCAGGATCGAAATTAAAGTAGACTCCGAACGGGGCCCAGAATATTCCGATTAGTCCTAAAAGTATGGTCAAGCTGTACATGAGGACACCCGTTGTATCAGCTGATGGATGATTACGAGTGTACTTGCGGATTTCTGATATTAAAAGGAAATAATTTTAGACCTGAATTTTAAATGACGGGTAAAAAAATAATTAATATGATATACCTTGGCTTAGAAGCTTGAAGTGTCCAATTGTTGTAGAGTATCCGACAGGTTTTCTTTTGCATTTATTTAACTCGTTTTCAGGTCGAGTCAGTTCAAATAAGCACTCCCAAAACTGATTCCCCATTGTTAATCGTATGTATGTTACTGTGAGATGCACTGAAACCATTAGTGCGAGTGCCACGTAAAGTGGTATCAAATAAATGAGTGGGAATTCAGAATCAAAGATACTTCTTGCAAGGAAATGAAAGATCCAATACGAACTTATTGTAAAGACAAGTGATGAAAGGTGGAAACCGAGGAGCTTTTTAAATCTTGTTTCAACTGTCATTCTCTCTGTATTTAGATCAGGAATGAAAATGTGGGGATAAGGGATGAAGGCGTAAATGAAACGAACAATCTCAAACGATTTCCCCATTAAATGATTCGACATTTTGTCAGTTTTTGTTGGAAACCGTTATGATTTACACACGAAACAAATACAGCTTCGCTGACCATCTCAAATGATTTACTAAGAAAAGAGTTCAAATACGATTCGTAGTGTTTTAGAAACTAATATTTATTTAAAATCCATTAACTGCTAAAAGTTATAGGACTCTGTAATTCCCGCACCGTCCATAAGTCAATTACTGCTTGATGGGTTTTTAAAAAATGTTTTGACTTTTGGTCTTGCTCAATATTAAATCTTTTAAACAATAATTTCAAGAAACATGTTGAAGAAATTTTATATAAGGATGTAATTAGTTCAACTACAACGTTGTACAGAAATTTAAATGGAAAAATTAAATGTTCGGCCTTTTTTATGTTGGGATTGAAACAAGCGGTCAAGGATTGTCGCTTCATAATACGTTTTATGTTTTTATACAAGATAAATTAGTTTCAATGAGCAATTAATATTTTAAATTAACAACTTCAACTTTAAAACAAGGGTTTTTTAAACTTTTAAAAATAACTATAAACAGTCCAGTCCCACGTGTCCATATAGACACATAAAATTTAATTGAACTCATTGGTTTTAATTTTATTTAAGTGCACAAGAGCCCAATTATTTTTTTGACATAAATAATCAAAAAAGAGCTAGATTTTTTTGATATAAAAAGATCTAAAATTAGTTGGGTTGTTCTTTAAAAATAAAATTCCAAAGTTGTCAGAATTTCCAAATTTTGAAATTAAGTAATAAAAAAACCTACCAGAGAATTTTTAAAAAATTTTGAGTGAAAGCAGAGGTAGTCGTGTACTTCAAGAAAATAGTAAGCATAAATTGTCCTGATCTTTTTATTGAATTATAATTAACGTTTTTATCGTATTTTTGCATTAAAATAACAAATTTTTGCATATTAAAATCCAATAAAATGATCGGGGCAATTTATGCTTACTATTTTCTTGAAGTAAACGACTACCTCTACTTTCACTCAAAAAAATCTCTAGTAGGTTTTTTTTTATTTCAAAGTTTGGGACTTCTGACAACTTTGAAATTTATATCTAAAGAACTACACAAATAATTTTAAATATTTTTATATCAGAAAAACAAGTTTTCTTTTGATTATTTATGTCAATAAAAAAATTGGGCTTTTGTGCACTGAAATATAATCAAAACCAATCAGTATGATTAATTAATTTTTGACACGTAGAGGCCATTTTTCACGTGTCTATATGGACACGCAGCGTTGCTATATAGACACGTGTGGCTATACTAATAAATTTACTTAGTCTTTTTTTTTTAAATATTTAATGCTATTCCACCATATCCTAAAATTTTGTACTAGTTCGGCGTTCCAATTATTTCCGATATTTAATCTTAGCATTGTTATAAATTACATTTTGAAACACTAACTCATGATTTTAAGTGATCGAGACTGAGTATACAGTTGATTTTTTTGTAGTATAGCTCAATAATACTACTAATGGTATATCTTTTCAATTGTGTGCAAACACACCAATTGTTAAATTTACCAATATCTAACAGTCTTGGAAAGTCTAGTATCCCTGCATTTATGTCGGCTTCAATGATAATAATTTCATTAGCTAGACAAAATCTTTTGAAATCATTCATTAACTTCTCAAAAGCATGACTATCTTGAAACTGACAGCTAGAGCGTGATGTAAAAAAATATCTGTAAAAAGAGTTGACATGACACCCTTTCCGGAATTTTTATTACGCTTATTGTATATTATCAGTACCTTAAATTCGTTTTTCCTTGATATCATGACCATTTTAACTTCCAAAAAATAGTAATTTAAATTATTGTCTTGTAGTTGAATAAATGGAGACTTATTTGCTGCATTTGAATTGCACAATTGTTCTGTAATATGAGCAAAAAATAAAGTCTTAAAAAAATTATATATGCACCTGGGCGTTTTCAAAAGAGGCAGTGATTCAAGACCTCATAAGTTATTTTATATAACTTAACCCCTTTCTCAAGATAACTCATGGGGGTATAATTTGGGCAAGTCTATTGGTATGCAGAAGTTTAACGATCAATATAAGGCGGACATTTAAAAATATAATATCATGGCAAAATATTTTATAACAATAAATAGCCAACTATATTCAAACCTTATATATGACTTTACTTCATAACACATTTGTAGCTAGTGTAAACATGCACTTCAAAGATTATTTGGAGATACTGGTGGCTACTATTACTTTAAAATATCTACCAGCATAAGGTAATTAAAGTAGAAGGCTGCTCTATGTCAAAAATTTAATCATATCTTATCAAAACATTAATCATATCATATCAAAACATTAATCATATCATATCAAAACATTAATCATATCATATCAAAACATCAGTATAGCCGGCTTTGTTTCATAGCATCGATATTTTAACAAAAAACTCGTACTCCTAACTAATGGTATTTGCAGTTGGATATTATTTTTATTTGTGGTTGGAAACAAGGAAAATATTTTTTTACGAAAGTTATCGGATCCATTTAAACCTAAACACAAACATTTATTTTACTTCAATTTAAGCATGGATAAAGTTAATTCATAACATTACATAGCATAATAGTAAGTTGGGTAACATAATGACGTGGGGATTAAACTTTCGAAATCCTAACCAATTCCACCCATTCGGTCTTCTTGAAAAGGTTTTGCAACTTTAACGCCTACTTATTAAGCAAATCAGATAAGTACGTTTAAGCTTTTAATTTTACATATAATATTTTCTGCCATTTTGATCCAGACTGCCCATGAACATTTAAAATTATTCGTATTTTGTTAACTGCTTTGTGCCATCAAAGACTACACAAAATGCTGCTAAAAATTCAAAAATCGACAATCACCCTTTTACATAGAGGCTTCTGGTTTTTACCTGAACCTCCTGTTATCTTTGATAGCACACATTGCAAACTCATTCCAAACCCTGATTTCAAATTGTTTAAAAGTTACCTTTCAGTTTCAGTAATTTTATTTCTAACTCTGGTTTGTTGCTATATTACCATTACACATTTCTTTGGATATCGACAAAATACGGACTTTATCGGGATTTTAATCTTAGTAATTGTCATTGGACCTCTTGCAGTATCCTTCTGCTGTTTCCGATTTCTCTTTTTTAACAAACAACTAATTGAGGTGATCAACAAATGTTTTGAATTAACATCAATTTCCTTAAAGCGTAAGTCCAGTTAGTATTTACCATTAGCCTGTTTAATTTTTATTCGGCTATGGTAACCGTGATTAATAGCTTTATTTTAATTCCAGCTAATATCGTTCCAAAAAATGAAACGTCAACTACTTTAGACAAACTAGGCATTCTAGCCATACTAGGAATTATATATAATCCATGGGTTATAGTACTTGCATCGCTTTATTGTCATTACGACCCGATAGGATACATATTTGACGACATGTTTGGTTCATTTCTACAATATTCTATACTTGTAAACATTCCCTTACTTTTTATTAGACTTGTGATAACAGCTATTGGTGCTTGCGAATGCAGTAGAATTTTTGGAACAATTTTTCTTATTGTTATAGTGCTAATCAGTTGTGCCACTAGAATGCTAAATCTTTCAAGATATCTAGTCATGAGTTCGCCGAAGCTTTTAGCTTTATACAGAGCTTTTGCCATATTTTTCCAAGTATTAGTTAATCAAATTAGTATCCCAATGTCCATTTTAATGTCAACCATATTTTGGTTGATTGTTTCTTTCTGGTGGCTAATTTTTACACAGTATGAAAAATCCAGTATTTTCTTTTACATTACGACCACTATGGTTGTATTCACCCTTACGTATAAAATTGCTCTGGATCTATTTGCCTACTTGGGTGAGGAAATGGACCGTTTAATCTTAAGACTACGCCAAAACCTTACAAATGATTACTACGCAGTGAGAGCAAGCTTTGCAACGAGTAGGGAAATAGGGAAGTTTGATATGCTTATGGCTCGAGCAACCCGTCCAGTCAAACTTCCTTACTATCCATTTGAAGATATTGATTATTCATTTGTAGCTAGTGTGCTCAAGAACGAGGTGCTAAGGATTTGCGACGCTGTTTTATTAACCAAGTAAATTGACCCGTAGTTTTTTTTCTTAAATTGATCGAATAATTTGTTTATGTGTATTTTGGAACACCCATTGTTTATAGATGCCTGTATTAGACTTGGAAATGATAATTTATTAGTCTTTCATTCATGTACATTTAGCACCAGAATTCCAATGAATAAAAACATTTGAGGCTTGCAAATAACATGTTCCGCAATTAATATCTTAGCATACCTTTTCTCTGCCATTTATCAGCGTGAAAATTCTCACAGTTTACTGCGCATACAAGTATGGATACAAAAGTTGCTGTTAAAAATAATTAAAAATTTGAAGAAAAACTCTCATGTGAAATCTGCTCAATCTGCTAGTGTAATTTTAATCTTACAATTTCAGTAATTTTTACAAATAGTCAAACAATACGATGAACGATGTGAAGTAAAGCTTTTTTTAAATACAGGCTTTAGAAATTGCAAGCGTTTAAATTACAAGGATTAAGAATTATTCAACTACTAGATTACCCAAGTTTTAAACGCTTTACTGATTCCATTTCTCGAATTTTTAGTAAATAAACCTATGAAACATTTTATTTGGCTGATATAATAATTTCTTTAATTTGAAATCATTATTTATTGATATTTTAGTACTTAAACGGCATTTCCTGTATGCACATAAACTACACATATAAAGGCTACTTTCTTGTGTGTAACATTTCCGTGTGAGAAATCTGTCCGCCCGTCTACCAAATTTAGTTCCCGGTTAAATTGTCGCAATTAAATTATTGTCTAGATAAAATCGTTTATTTTTAAGCAAGAAAACAAATTAAATTGTATCTGTATGGCTTATGGTGCCACGGAAGTATTTTATTTCAAAAATAACTCAAACTGCTAAAAAACAAAGTTGTTAAATTTAGGATATTTCTAAGTCAACTTATTACAAAAGTGCCTAATTTAATGATAGATAATAGTGCTTTTAGTTGATATTGACTAAACCTTCCCCCTATTCGTTGTATTTTTATGTCGGTCGTTATAACTGTCAAAATATGCAACTCTATTTATTTTTACCAATTAAAGTACAAGTGCAATAAACCGCAAAAAACCCAAACGTGTCCACTTATTTTTTTGGCAGCAACATCACTTTACGCTTCAACGTTTCTAAAACAGTATATACGGCTACTATTTTTAAAGTACAAAACTTCCTGGCCTGACGCAGGGAAACATATTTAGTGTTTAGCAATACATTACATAAAGACTTATCCAACAATGCTTTTAGAAATTCATAAAATTCAACTCAGCCTTTTAACTACTGGTTTTTGGTTTCTTCCCGAACTTCCTACTACCTGGAATACCCAAACTGGGAGACTCAATATGCATAAAAATTTCAATCTGTCTAAAGTTTACCTTACAACTTTAATAATTTTGCTTCTAAATATTGGTTGCTATTACGTTGTTCTTACTTACTTATTCGGACATCGAAGAAACACGGATTTTGTTGGAGTTGTCGTATTAATAATCGTCAATGGACCACTGGGACTGTCATTTTATTTGTTTCAAAGTATTCTCCTAAATAATGAGTAAATTCAGGTTTTGAGCAAATGTTTTGAATTAACATCAATTTCATTAAAGCGTGAGTAGTTCAAACCGAAAATATGTTTTATTTTTATTTTACGGGAATCATAACTTATCATGTTTTTTCGTGTTTCGGTTATAGGATATGCCTTGCCACAGAATAAAATTCCGACTACTTTGGACAAATTGGGTGTTTTAATTATACTCGCAGCAATATTAAATCCTTGGATTATTGTACTCGCATTAATTTTTTGCCAGTACGATCCCATTGGCTATGTTTTTGAAGATGTTCTCCGTTTATTAAGAGTTGATTCGCTAATTGTTAATTTTGTAACGTACTTCATCAAAATACTGTTATCTTATACTGGCGCTTGTGAATGTAGCAGAATTTTAGGTACAGTTTGTCTCTATATTATTGTTTTATTTAGTTGCGCCAACCGAATGCTATCAATGTCGAAATATCTGCTTAGATCACCAACTAAGTTTTTATCTACATATAGAGCTTTCACAATTATGTTTAAAGTTTTAGTAAATGAAATTGCTAAGCCAGTATCCATTATACTTTCTTCTCTGTTTTGGATTTTTGTTCCTTTTTGGTAGCTAGTCATTACCCATCATGACAAATCCAGGGTGTATGTTTATCTTACTACAATCATAGTTTTAATTACTTTCACGTTTAAAACTTGTCTTGATCGGTTTGCTTATTGTGCTATTGAAATTGAACGTTTAATTCTCCAAGCACAACAAAAGCTTTCAGAGGTACGTCATTGGTCAAATGTTAAATTTAAAAAGTTCAATATGCTTATGGCTCGGGCTACTCGTCCAGTAAAATTTCCATATTACCCGTTTGAAGATATTGATTATCAATTTGTGGCCAATTATCTTAAAAACGTGCTTCTAAGGGTTACCGACGCCGTTTTATTAACACAATAGCTTGATTTGTTTCCGTGAACTATTATTGAGCAGGAATATCCAATGACTTTGTGGTTGATTTGTTACAACACTTACTACACAAAATATAATAACACTATAAATATAGCAGAACTAATAATGAATAATTACCAAGTTAGTTTGTTTCTATAAACTACAAATTAGTCAGACAATCTTGAACTAGAAGTCCTAAAAGAGTTAAACCCTACGAATTTGATGATACATTGCTACATGATAACAAATTATTATCTTTTCAAAAGTCCAACTAATGAGGTATGCACCGACATTATACATCAAAACAGAAAAAACTTTTCGTGTATGAAGGACTTCCAAAATTTAGTATTTCAGAATGGCTTATTGCACAAGAAGCAGAGGCAAACTACGAAAATTGCAAATAGTCAAGTTAACTTAGAAAAACAGCTCTATTTGAATAAAAGAAACATTTATTTCGCTATTAATAATTAATATTAAGTAAATACGAAATACTTTACGCCGCGTCATAGTATTGATATCACAAAATGAACTTAATAAAATAAGTATACTTGCATTTAATATTTTAAGTAAACTTACGCTATCATCAAGTTAACTATTTATACTAGTTATTTAGATAAGTAGGATATGCATTTAGGATAAGCAATATTATTGTAGAGTTCTTATTTTAACCAATAAAAGTAGTGGTGGAGATTGTTTTAAAGTCTCAAAATGTGTTAACGGATATGTGTATTCATTTGATTTAAATGTTCCCAAACCAATTTCTAAATACTTAATTGTGACTTCCCCTGTCATATTTCGTATGCAATCAAAAAATATAATCGTATTACTGAGGTTTATATTTATCTAATGCTTAAATCACTTTAACATTTATACTCGAAGAATTAACTTGATATCGCATTTTAATGCAAAATATTACAATATTGGTGAGCTTGCCAAGCTACATAAGAAACATGGCGCTGTAAGCTCTCATGAGGCACTGCCATTTACCTCTCAGTTATGGTTTGAGATTATGAACATGCTAAGACCTTACAACCCTTCGGAACGAAGTTTGAATTTTATAAAAGAAGAAATTCCGAAGAAGATGTGTAATTACATTAACAACTCGGGAATGCTCCCAGATTATGGACAAGACGATTGGGAAAATGTTTCCACAATTCTCAACATTCATATGAACAAGTGCAAAAAGTCCGCAATGATATTGGACAGGCCAGCGGCAATTCAACTTCATACAATTCAGAAACAGGACGGAAAACCGAGTTATTTTGGCAAAGAAAGTGTACTTGATAAGTTTTTGGGATATTCATTCACTGGATATGTCCCACCGACCTCTTATCGTCGACCAGGATATATTTTTAAAGCAGGCATGTATGAGTGGTGGCAGAAACACGCTGAATTTTCGCTTGTTTCAAAAACGAGTGTTAATACTCAAAATGAGACATCAGAAATTGGCGAAAGCGAAACGGCAGTTGTTGTTCTAGTTTTAATACCTGCCACTGGCTTGCTAATGTCTCCATCATATTCTCTAGACCATTCACTCTTCCATGGGTCTTAAATAACTTGGCTGTTTTCCAGATAATGCCACAGTCACTTAGACGATTAAGAGCTAGCAACACGATGCAGCTAGTATTGTGTTTATTCAAGTAACAATCACAAGTTGGGAAGATTTATAAAGTTGGCTTGGAATATAAGAAAGGAGATTTCATCATTTCCTACCTCTTTGCAATTTTGAAAACTCGAGTATTTATTTTTACGTTTAATTGGACGACAGTAATTATAATTACAGTTACAACGTCTGCATTTGTACGACAGGCAGTTAGATAATTGAGGTTTGATATAAACTACTGATTTCATAATTTAATGTCATAACAGAGCGTTAAAGAAGTGAGGTAACCTAGTATAATGGATTCCACTTAATATACGACTTTCATATGATTCACATAGCATGTATATTAATCAAGCATAAGAAGTGTATATAGTTGAAACGCGTGTGAACACAGCTGAAAACATTAGGAAAGCGAACAATTTCCCGATGAAAAATTATCGAGAATCTCAGATCGCCTGAAATGAAATGACCATGAAATAATGACCAACCTGAGAAGTAGCCTGTCAAATCGGAATATAACAAGTGTGATGTGATGTAGACAAGAAAATGTGTTTGTGCACAAACGTGGACACAATCAACATGAAAATACCAGAAATGCTGATTGCTGAACAAAGTATGTCTACTTCATATGCGAGATCGCTTTGCATTTGTTTCTTTTTTTGGGTAGGATCAGCTGAGCTTTGTAGTCGTATCGCTTGTCAAATATTTGTTGTTACACAAGCTAATGTCCAAACTCTAAACATCAGAATAGCTTACAAATAATTTGGTACATTTCAAATATTTTTTTGACAAACTAAATTTCTACATATCGTAATATTTTTTAAATATTCTAAAATGGCTAGTCACACATCCAAAATATATTGCCTATTTTGTTCCACAATAATTTCCACTCCACAAAATAAAATAAACAAAGAAGATGTCCTTTTTCTTCTTCGTATTCTCCTAGAAATTCCTCCAGAAAGCCAAATAATTTATAACATCAAATCTTCCATAAATTTACTACAACTTTGTGATAAGTGTCTAGTAACCGTTAACCACTGCAAACAAATGTACGCCAAAGTACTGGAAACGATTGAAAAGTTTTGGGATTTCCAGAATGAACTTTTAGAGAATATCAATGACAATCCAGACTATCCTAAGATTCCAAACGA
>JAQFZG010004600.1:0-11517 GCA_034695465.1 Entomobrya nicoleti
TTGAAAGTTTACTTGCTGCCCTCTCCAAACGACAATCAGCTTATTCTGTTTTGAGCTCCCAGTTTGGATTCTTTAGATGCTTGAGCTGTCTTACTTCAAAGGAAATTCAGTCTTCCGCAGCTACCATCATTTTGGCTTATCCAAAGGACGTTGACGACAAATTAGCAGATGAACTAATTCAGCTTTCAAGTGTTTTGAAAACCAATCTGGCAGTGGGCATTGGAAACGGAGAGTTGCCTCATGAGATGCAAATGTACAACATGATAATGAAAAATTCACTTCAGAGCTGTTTCCCAAACACTGAAGTTGTGTTACGAATTTATTTGTCCCTAATGGTTACAAATTGTAGTGGAGAGCGGTCATTTTCAAAACTAAATCGAATTAAGAATCTTCAGAGAAGCACAATGGGCCAGGAAAGACTGAATAGTCTAATGATAATGAGCATTGAACGTGAAATCATGCAAGAAATAGATATTTCAACAATTATTGATGAGTTTTCCCATGTAAAGTGCAGAAGATTTGATTTGTAATACATTCTTAATGAATAACTGCTGTAAGCTAAACTTTTTACGTTGTCAATAAATAAACTATTGCTTGCTATAATATTTGGTTTGCGAAAATTTATTGGCAAATAGGCCTCGCGCTTTGAATTGTGCCAGTAGCCCCGCAGAACCCAAATCCGGCTATGACTGAATGTGTCTTTTTGCGTTTCAAAGATTTATACTGCTGCTGTTCGGAATTATTGTAGTTTCGGACACCAAAATCTTTAATGATTTAATGCGAAGTTTAATGCGAATTAATTAAATTTAATCGACAAAGATAATAAATGAACTGACGTTCTGCCGAAAAAAATATATCTACCAAAAATTCTATCACTACTGTGATATATCTGAATAATATGATTACTTTGTCTGATGAGTTAATTGATGTGTCTGTACACGTGCGCCTGACTTGTGGTCACGCCACGTCTTAGTCTTAGCTACTACCTAATCCTAACTCTGTAATCAAGACAGACTTGATCTGCTATCGGAGCTACTCACACCTATCTACTTACTATTAAATTACTACTACTTATCTAGGCAAAGATTCCATGCGTCTCTCTTACCTTCTTTCATGCACCAAGCATCAATACACACATATACCACAACTACATTTTGTCATGCATGAAGATTATACCATATGATTTACCTGATGTGGTTCGGTTCATTGTACCGTTTGCTGCTTTAAAGAGGAATTATGCAAATAAAAGATTTTTTATCAATATATTATTATTTGTAGCTGGATGAAATTTATTATATTCATCTACATAAACATATCCAGAGAAAAACATATTTTACATTTAATGCATTACTGCAGATCAAAATATTTTCACAATTTGTTTCATGAACGTCGCTTGTCCATGCTACACTTAATAATATATGATTATCAACAAATACATGAGAAATTGTAAATTCTAAAACTTAAACACTGTATACGTTACCATGTACATTTTTCAATGCCATATTTTTCTTAATGACGTTTCGCCCAATAGAATTAATCTAGTACTGGGTACAAAACAATCTGAACAAACCACATTTTACTATCTGAATCTAAATTAAACGAAGCTGTAATATTAATGATGATTATTGTTGTTTTAATTCTTCAACAATCAAATATATAAAATAATAAGAATTCATTTACTAGCTAGTATTTTAATACAACGTAAAGAATTAAAGTGCTTACAGGTTTGAAAAATGGCATCCAAAATATAAATGTAGATACAGGATAATTGAAGTTTGAAACTTAAAAAAACACAAAATGTGGCATCCATACATTCCTACTTGTTGGGTATGTTATTATATTTTTTGTTGTTGATGCTGCTGTGCAAATTAAATTTATATACAACTTTTACTAAATTTGTTCTTTTACCTACTTACGTATGTACTACTTACATGTATTTACTTATTGTTCCATGAAAGGGAAATCAGATATTATTTGTCATTTTCTTACCAATTTTTTCTTTTCGCTAAACTTTAAAAAAATTAAACAACAACTTGATAATAATTTGAAAACAGAAATCCAGGGAATGGCAAACATCTATAATGAGAAATGCAGCAATTTAGGCAGCGCAATGCCTAAAAAAAGCCTATTTCGCTTTTTAACGTCTCTGCCTCCAAGGTACATAGCAAATGGGTCGGAGAAAGCCAGAAGTATGTGCCACTGCTTTATGAACTAGCAGAAAAATCTTCTCCGAGCCTTCTTTTTTACGACGAGGTATTAATGATTTTGTTTGTATACTTTATAATTGAGCTTAACATGTATCAAAACACTTCATTACTAAAAATTCACTTAAATAGGTAGATTCCATTATGAGTCTTCTAACACAAATGGATGGTATTGAGTCTCGGAACGGGATAATAACCGTTGCTAGCACCAACCGTGGATTTGATCTGGATCCAGGTTTTTTAAGGTATTATTTTGTAATGGTAGATATTGTGCAGGCATACCGTGTATACATATTTGATCAATTTTTCATGGCACGTTCAAACCTCATAATGTTGATGCTTTTGTATTAATAGACGTTTTTATCTACCATGTTCGTGAACCGAATGGTACACAAAGAATTGACTTGCTCAAAAACGCGATCAAGATTTAAATCGGGATAGACTACTATAAACATCCGAAGCTTAACTTAAATGTGAATTTGATCATAATAAAACTAACTGGTAATATTGCTATGATGCAATAAGTAATCGTAAATCATGTTACAATTTAAATTTATAATTGTTAGAATTTGGAATTTTTAAGGTTTACTGGAGCCCAAATTTTTCAAGCCGTAAGAAATGCAACAATTGCGAATATTGCCGAATGGCCAATACTGTCGTTTCCACTATGAGAAAAGAGGAAAGCTGGAAAACGAAGATATTAGTTTGACAATGGGATTTCTCTCAATGATAATCTCACTTTTTATTTTAGTCGAATATTCATAGTAAAATAGAAAGGTTCACGCAAGGGTAATTACATAAATCTCTTAAAATGTTAAGCGATTCTAACGAATGAAGGCATTGACAGGATATGCGTTAGGTATGAAAAGTATGAGACTGACAAAATGCGTATTTGCGCGAAGTTCTTCATTACAATAAAATCGTGTGTTTACTTTGGTTTTTAAGAATATTTCCGGTTTATAATAGGTAGACGAGTTGCAGACCGACATGAGACATTTTTGACTACATTTTTTTGGAACAATGAAGAACCAATATTTGCCAAATTATTATCATGTTAGAATTTTAATGTAAATTTATGTTTGAACTGGTAGGTATAAGATAGGTCATAAGTAAAGAAAGTGCAATGAAGTTTAAATTCAAATTTGCTAAAAAATAGAATGTTTGTTGTATGTTAGTCTTAACCCTATACTTTATTGGTATATATCCGTTTGACCATCGTCTTGAAAAAGCATTCTGTATCAGATACTGCTTTCTCTCTCATGAAATACATGATCAGGTCTGACAGAAACAGCCTTTCCATCCATAATACCGTTCCAGATGTTATACAATTTCTCAAATGCGTCTAAAATGTCTCATTCGGATACACTTTCTTCTGTAATTCTGTAATCTTCCGTAATAATATTTACTGAAGAATTGTGTGTTAAAACATTTTTATTATACAGTCCCTACTCAGATAACATAAAGAGGCCTGGGCGCGGTTTTTTCTTGTAAAGGCCTGTGTGACTCAGTGTGTGGTCACTGAAACGCAGCGAAAAAACCAAACTAAGGCCTGAATAACAATAGAAATCAAACGCTAGGACATAAGAAACACACAGTACATACAAATTTTATTTACCAACTACCACTACATTTTCAGCCAATTTGTCGATCGTCCATACTTTTGGGGCGATCCGTTGGTTTGTCATTCATTCATTCATATTCATATTATAATGGTTGTGCTGTTTAGTAATTCATATACGCTGTGTCTTTGTCATCTCATGGATCTTTAAAATGTCTCCAATCTTCCTTTAGACGCCATACCTCCTAAACGCTTATGAATTTGGACATGCGACTTGTTTCATAAAATAGTACTTATAATGTAGTAACTACAGCAACAGTAATATTCCGACATACATTCATTACTGATTTTTAAATAATTCCTAAACGTTTTTACCCTTCACCTTGGTCATCTTTCTTCGGATGCCATACCTCCTAAACGCTTATGAATTTGGACATGTGACTTGTTTCATAAAATAGTACTTACAATGTAGTAACTATAACAACAGTAATATTCCAACATACATTCGGTCCTGACATTTAAATAATTCCCAAACTTTTTCAACCTTGTCAAACAGCAGTCAACAGCTTCATGACACATTTTTGAAACGTTACTGCGCAACTTGACTATCTATTTAGTTAAAATTAGTTGATTGTTTTGCTTATTAGTTCTTTAATTTGGTAATTGGCTGATTAATTTGGTAATTGGTTGATTAAGTTGGTAATTAGTTGATCATTTGGTAAATAGTTGATTAATTACCTAATTCGTTGATTAAATTACCTAATTAGTTAAATAAGTCTAATTAAGTTAATTAAATCTAATTAGTTGAAAAGTTAGCTCATTGGAGTATGTGTTTTTATATATTTTCGTGGTCACCGGGTGGTTGTGGTACCAGTGACCATCCCAGCTATGATTCAGTGCTTCAAGTTCAGCCAAGTCCTGACAAGCAGACAAGTCTGATCATGATCAAGTAGCTGGGGTATGATTGGTAGATGAGAATAAAGAACCAATCGGAATATATACAGCGGCAAATTCGAATTTTGCTTTTGTTTAACAAAAGTTGCACTCAAAAACTGTTTTGTTTTTCAACTTGCTCAAGATCAAGTCTTCAGTGGTTTGTGAAGACAGAGAAGTAACAAGCAGCAATTAAGTAGTTCAAAATTAATTAATACTTAAGCTCTAATTAAAGCCTTGGGGATTAAATTAGTCCGTGGATCAGAATGGAGTTCAACTTGATTAGCGAAAAGAGAATAGAATTTGTCGGTGGTCCACCGTCGAAGAAAAAGAATCAGCCTCCTGCGCCCAAGAAGAAGAAGGTTGTTTCGATAAAGCGAACACACAACTCTTCTTACCCTTTTACCTTGACCCCTGTACTTGATGAAAGCGGACGTACTGCTGGTGACACAGATGCTGAGGTGGGCTTCAAGTCTTTTCGTGAGATTTCGATTGAGTTACTCTTCGGGCACACTGAGTTGGCGGACCAGTTAAAGGGGTAAGCATATAATTTATTCTCATGATTAGTAACTTTTGAACTTCAAATTAAGCAGCTGCTTCAATGGTTTGTAAATAATTTAGATTACATAAATTAACGTTTATTAATTCTTTGATGTATTAAAAAATTATAGGGAAACGATTGGCCGTTTAACGACGCATTTAACTTTGACTTCCTCCAAAATCGGACGACTGATGATTGAAACTAAAGGGATGACTCCAGAGGACGACAACGATGATGTGGACATTTTTGAAGGGCTTCTGAAGCTGGAGGAGAACCTCCCCCCAAACTCACTAGAGTTCACTTTGAGTCTCAAAGATTTTGAGTATGACGATGAAGATAATTGCAGTGTGAACAGTTACGATGACGAAAATGAGATGGATTTTATTGGGAATGGTAATTTATATTCGTAAATGGAAGGTTATTTTGCATAAGAATGGAAGGATTATTATAACTTGTCGATTATAAAATAGGTTTGAAGTTAAAGCGGAATGAAAGTGGTTCGGCAAGCTTGGAAGCAACGGACATTAAATTGCCGTCAGAAAATTGGTGGGAACTGTGGAAGCTGAGCAGAGCGACTACGTTTTATGGACTTTTATCTGTAAATGTGAAGCTAGACGTTACTGCTGTTGCTGAATTGTACAAGAGGCGGTTTGGGCGAGGTCCGTTGGCTACTGAACTTGGCACTCCAACTGACGTGGTTATCTTTGTCGGTGGCAATAAAGATAAGGAGAAGGCTATCAAGTGCCACAAGTCGATTTTGTCTGGTAAATTAACTTTTAATTATTTTTAAAAGCCATTTATTCTTATTCGTTGTGAGTTAATAGGATATTATCTTTAATTTGATATTTTTAATTGTCAGAAATGAGTCCAGTGCTAAAAGCAATGTTTCAAGTTGACATGTTGGAAGGAAAGGAGGGCACTTGGGAAATTGTGGAATTCTCAGAAGTTGTCATTCGCGCTTTGATTGAATTTGTTTATCGGCGGAACGTGGAGGAGGCTTTGAAAAGCAGTGAGATGGCTTTGGAGTTGTTGCAGTTGGCGGACAAGTATGAGATACAGGAACTAATGCAAATTTTACTTCACATCATTTGGTCAATGCCTTGTTCCTGGTTTTCTCTGGATTTGGCTATCAAGTTGTTCTTCTTTGCGAAAAATGCGGGCGAGGGCGATGAATTTCCTGAAGCTGAGAAAAAGGGTCGGATGGCTCTTAAATGGTGGGTTAATAGAATTAGTTGATAGTATTGTCGTGCAATAATTATAATTAAATGTGGGAAATTAAATTGTGTTTTGTATTTTTATTGATTTCTTTGAAAGGTATGCGAAGAAGTATCCTGAGAAGTTGATGGAGTCGCAGGAGTGTTTACGCTTGTGTGAAAGTCCTCGGGCTGCGATAGAGTTCGTTGTGCAAATTTTGAATAAATGTGACTGTAACTAAATGTATTTTTTGGGTGAAGGTGAAAACTCCAAAACAAATGATTAAAGGTTGAATGTGTGAAGTTTGCATTTCGTAACTCAAAATTTGCGTGACAAGATTTCTGTTGGTTGGTTTGGTTGCAATTAACTCAAAGAAGTATGTAAAATAAAATAAATGAATTGCCTAGATAAACATGTGGATTTGTAGAAATATAATTCATGAGTAAATGTACATATGGGAACTAAAACTAACTAGGACCACAATTAATTTACGTAACCACTTAACTTATACACAACTTTATTATTTTATTTTACAATGAGAAAAACTTGAACAATGGACATACATTGATTTGAATTTAATTTACATATAAAAACGTGCTGAAAGCACAGCAACACTATTCATCCATAAAAGCTTTCAATTCTTTCCATCCGCTTCACCAGTGATTTTATGACTTTGGCTCAGGTGACCCAACAAGTCTTTCCTTTCGGGAAAGGAACTGGGACACAGTTGACATTTGAAAACTTTAGTTCGTCTCATCAGAACTCTTTTCTTATTCTTGGATCTTCCTTCCTTTTTCTTCTGGGTTTCTTCCTTCGATAAAGGTTTTGCCCTGGATTTATTGTGCACTTTGGCGATGTGTACATGTAATCTATTTTTCGAGTTGACCAAATGAATTCCACAGATTTTGCACTCTTGCGTTGGCGGTCCTCCCTTCGAGTGAACACACTTTTCATGTTTTACCACATCGACAATCTGAGCGAATGTACCGGGACAGTGAGCGCACTTGTATCGAACGTGTTCGTGAGTGGAACTGTTGTGCTGGAAAAGACCGGACCGGCTTTTGAAAACTCTTGGACACAAATGACACTTGAACTCCTGACTCTTTCCGGAATGGAAACTAATTAAGTGAACACTCAGTGTGTTTTTGGTCTTATACTTCTTGCCACATTTTGAGCATGGAAAGCTTCCCTCTGAGTTGGCAGCTGAGTCAGTGGTGCTTCTAATGGATTTTCTGGTAGTTTTGACGACTAACTTTGCTGATCTAAAAATCAAAATAAATAAAACTTTTACTTTGCGCCACCAACCATTTTTTTAGGATACACAATTTAAACTTAAATATAAGCTTTCATCCTACTTTCGATGGTTTCCTTGGCGATCCTGTTGGTCGTCTTCCATTCCGTTGTCGGAGTCTTCTTCAGAGTCATCAGGAACGTAAGAACTATCGTCTAGGATCTCGGCATTGTCCTCCAGATCATTGTCCAGGTCGGAATCTTCTTGCTCCTCTGCATTTTGGCCAGCCATGACATCAACTTCATTGGAACTAGTTTCCGGTGACCCTGAACTGTCTTCATTGCCATCTTCTATGTCTTCACCATCATAAAGGTTCATGTTATAATTCTCAGTGCTTTGCCCGGCGGAAGGCTCCTCATTTGAGCTAGACTCCATAAATACAGAAGCCTGGATGGAAGATTCATCGGCTGGGACCTTGCTGTCACTTCCGCCGCCAGTACCATTCACATTGGCGATCACAGATTCTCGTTGGTGTACTTCTTCCGATGTAACTAGAGTCACATGATCACAAAGAGAAGGATTGCTAGACGATTGTTTCAACATAAGCGAATTCTCAACTGTAAATCTGCAACTCTACCAGAAAATACAAAAAAATACATTTTGTAATTCAGATACATATTTTTGTTGCAGCAGAAGTACAATAAATAATTAATATTAGGATTTCAACGAACTAACTTACATTTCCCGGAAATTCCTCATTGTTTTCATGACAGCCACCCTTTTCCTGTTCCTCACAATCGTTGAAGAAAGTCGTTATTGATAAGCCAATGTTCCGAAGTAACGACTTCATTCCACCAATCACATCATTTTGCTTCCTGACTGCTTCACCTTGCTTCCTAATTGAATCATCTTGCTTCTTGTTGACTTCAGATTGCTTTTCTATTTGCAAACTGAGCTGTTTCACTGTACACTTGAGAGATTCAATTTCTTCTGGAAAATAACTGGAACCGCCACGATCATGACCATCGTCTTCAATTGGTGCTGCTGGTATTTTTTCTGACGTCATCGGAACATTCGGAATGTCTAAATTCGCCTTGATTACTTCATACTTCTGATTGACGGATTCCCCATCTGAGACTGCTTCAGTACTTGTTGTTCTGGAATTCTCATCCTGTCCAATTTCAATGGGAAGAGGAATGGAGGGTTTCTGTTCAACGAAATCTTCCTCCAGCTTTACTTTTCGTAGGCCCTGGTTCACCAAAATGGCACCTTTTGGTATTACGATTCCTCCAGCTCGAGATCCTCTTATCTTTTTCACTTTCCAGGGTGACTTTCCTTTTAAACTTGTTTGCTTCATATTTTTTTAAATATTAAACTCTTTCGATCAATAAATAATTAAAAAGTAAACTTTCACAAATACAAATCACAGTTAAAATTCTGATTTTTGCAACGAACGGCTGTGCGACACCAAAAATCAAAAAATAGACATCTTAGACAAACAATAGACAATAGACAAAGTAATCTTTTACAAAGTTAAAAATCTGATTTTTACAGTGCCCCCAGCACTTGACTACGAAAATATACACTAATTTTTAGGATGATTAGAAATTACTCAAAATGAAAATACCCCTTTCATTAGTTTACGTTGTTTTTTGTCAGCTGTTTTTCGGAATCTTCTCTTCCGCTAAGCTTACGAGCAGACAAGTCTGATCATGATCAAGTAGCTGGGATATGATTGGTAGATGAGACAATAAAAGCACAAATCGGAATACGGTCAGCGGCAAATTTGAATTTTCATTATGCCAACCAAAAAGTGCACTCAAAAAACTTTGTTGTAATTTTAACTTGCTCATGGTCACGTTTTCGGTGTCTTGTGGAAATAGATTTTTCTAATTAGTGACAAGTAGCAATTTGATAATTAAAAACTGATTGTTAACTGAGCTATTAAAATTAAGACGTTTGGCGTGTAATTGGTTAAAAATGGAGTTTAACTTGATTCAGAAACGGGAAATAAAATTTGCCGGTGGTCGGCCTAAGAAATGCCCGCCTTGGAGCAAGAAGGTGAAAGTTGATTCGATAAAGAAAACACACAGTTCTCGATACCATTTGACCTTGAATGTTGTACTTGATGAAAGTGGGAGTACTGCAGCTTCTACAGATGGAAGCTTCAAATCTTTTGGTGACATTTCTATTGATTTACTCTTCGGGGACACTGAGTTGGCAAACCAGTTAAAAAGGTAAGTAAAATTACTTACTCATCACATCAGTGTTTAAATTTTATATTAATTTACTGCAATAATAGTTAAAAAACCAAAATATGGTAAACTAATATTCAATTGTTGTTATTTTTCAATTTTACAGTCAAGCAATTGGCCGTTTAACAACCCATTTAACGTTCACTTCCTCCAAAACAGGCAAACTGATGATTGAAACTAAAGGGATGACTCTGGAAGAAGTGGACAAGCATGTGGAAATTTTCGAACAACTTCTCGAGTTACAGGAGAAGTTAGCCCCGAATTCAGTGGAGGTTTCTTTGAGTGTCAAACGTTTTGAGTATGACGATGGAGACAGTAATAGTTGGGACAGTTGTGACGATGTTAACGGAAATGGATTTTGTTGACCAAGGTATTCGATAATTTAAAAAAAGTTTATTGGCAATGTAAGGTTAAATGCTCGAAAAATATTATTGTAACTTGTCGTTTATGAAATAGGTTTGAAGTTGAAACGGAATGAAAGTGGTTTGGCATGCTTGGAAGGGACGGAAACTCAATTGCCGTCGGAAAATTGGTGGGACCTTTGGCGGAGTGGCAGGGCGACTATATTTTCAGGATTTTTATCAGTAAATGTGAAGCTAGACGTTGCTGCTGTTGCGGAACTGTACAACTGTGCGTTTTGGGAGAGGTCCGTTGGCTACTCAACTTAGCGCTGGCGAGGCGGATATGGTTATCTTTGTTGGACGCAATGTAGATAAGGAGAAGGGTATCAAGTGCCACAAGTCAATTTTGTCTGGTAGTTAAATATATTTATACATTTTTTCTGAGTAAATTGATGTATTGTGAGTTACATGTAGTGGAACTGTTATCTTTTTTAATTTTAAGGGATGAGTCAAGTATTTGCGGCAATGTTCCAAACGGATATGTTGGAAGCAAAGGAGGGCATTTTGGAAATTGTAGACTTTCGGAAGCTTGCATTAGGGCTTTAGTTAAATTTGCTTATCGGGGGAACGTGGAAGAGGTGTTGAAAAGCAGTGAACTGGCTTTGGAGTTGTTGCAGGCTGCACATAAGTATGAGATGAAGAAGCTAATGGACAGTTTGGTACACATGATTTGGTATATGCCATGTGTTTGGTTTGATGTGGATGTGGTAATCAAGTTGATAATGCTTCGCGACAAAGGTGGGGGAGAATTCGGCTCTTGCTCAAGAAAAAGGTTGGAGGCTTCTGAAATGGTTAGTTGATGCAATCAGTTGATTTTGACGAATTATGACTAATTTTATTTCAGAGAATGTCATGGGCTGTTGTTTATTTTGTTGGAAAGGTATGCCAAAAATCATCCCGAGGAGTTGATGGAGTCACGGGATTATGTGAGCTTGTCTGAAAATCCCCGAGTCATCAGGGAGCTTGGAGTCCAACTTTTGGCCAAGATTAACTAGAGGCATTTAATGATAAACTTTTTTATGTACTCGTTTATGGTGCGTGATTAGTTCAAAAAAGTTATGGTTAGAATTGTCATCAAATCAGATCTAGTGCAAAAATGAATTTATTCTTTTGGGCGCAGGTGAAACATTGCTTAACTTGACTGTGTGATTAGTAGTGGTCAAATATGTGGGTAATTAAATCTAAAATTAGTATGATTTA